>JAMKCH010085658.1:0-61328 GCA_023653785.1 Ophioderma brevispina
ATAAACTCGGAATTTTTGATAACTCGATATTTCGGAAAATATCTCACACGTCAGAAAATATACCAACCAGTCGAGAAAATACCTCAAACTTTGAAATTATCTTTGAAAGTTCGAGAAATATTACGCACGAGAAAAATATTCTACTTCGTGATAATATACCAAGCTTCGAAATATCTTTCAAACATGAAATATTATCTTGAAGCTTCGAAGAAATATTACACTTTGGGAAATATCTCAACTGCGAGATAATATTTAAACTTCGAGATAATATGTCAAACTAACTCGAATAATATGTCAACTCGAAATAATCAACTTACACTCGAAAATAAACTCGGTATTTTGCGACAGTATTCAAGATTTCGATAAAATATTCCAAACTTCGAGATATTTATCAAACGGCAGATAATGAACTCGAAACGTTTAGAATATAATTCGAACTTTGAGAAAATATCTCAAACTTCGAGATAATATTAAACTTCTAATAATACGCCCGGTATTTTGCGAGAGTAACTCGATATTTCGAGAAAATATCCCAAACTTCGAAATAGTATGTTTAAACCTTCGAGATATAGTGAAATTTCTAAATAACTAACTTCAACGTTGAAGATATAGCTCGTATCTCAGATAGTAAACTAGATATGTCGAATATATCCAAAGCTTCGAGAAATAAAGCAACTTTGAGAATAATACCTCAACTTTGAATATCCCTATGAAAGTTCTAGAAAATACTACTAACTTTGAGAAATCTCAATTCGTGATATGATGTTAAAGGGGGATGGCCCGATTTAAGTAATGAAGTTTTCCTCTTGATTGATGGCCTTCTCCCAAAATCCCATCTGTAAAGTTTCGCGCCGATATTTTCAATCCGTTTTGGTGTGAGAGCTAAAAACGTGATTTTGTAAGCCCCATAAGTACTAGTGTAAAATAATATTGGCGACCAAAATGTCCTATATTTTCGCTTATAACAACAAAACCAGACATCCTTTACCCTAAGATTTTCACAGGGTAAATGAGAAAAAATAGTACTTTCTTTGATACCAAAATTTTGACACTTCCGGTAAAATCCGGGTTCTGGGGACGGGCTATTAGCGATCGGGGCCATGGCCTTTAAACTTCGATATAATAACTGAACTGTTTCTATAATTAACTACGGTATTTTGAGATAGTAACTCGATTTTAGAGAAAATTCCCCAACGTCGAGATAATAAATCAAACTTCGAAATATTAACTCAAATTCGAAATATTAATATCGAGGAAATATCTGAAACTTAAAAATAATAACCCGAAACGAGTTTGACGAATAACTATTCAAACTTTGAGAACAAATCTCAAACATCGAGCTAACATATCATGGATTCGAGATAATAACTGAAACGTTTAAAATCAATAACTTCAACTTTGAGATAATAACAGATCAGTATCTCGAGATAGTAATCCCAATATTTCGGAAAGAATATCCAAAGCTTCGAGATAAAATAACTTGATAATACCTCAAAACTTCGAAATTTATTCTTGATAGAGCTAATGTCGAGAAAAATGTCTCGAACTTTGAGAATGTCGTCAACTTCAAAATACTGTCCAATCTGAAACTTCTAGTTATAACTGAACTTGTGAGATAACTCGAAATTTCGATACCGTAACTCGGATACTTTAGTAAAATCCAAAACCTTCGAGATAAAATACTATAAACTTCGAGATTAATACCTAAAACTTGAAATATTATCTTCTGAAGTTCGAGAAAACACTACGAACTTTGAGGAAAATATCGCCGACTGTTACATCCAGAGAATACTCAACATCGAAAATTATCTTTGAAACTTCGAGAAGAAAATATTACGAAACTTTGGAAATATCGGAACTGAGGATAAAATGTTAAAACTTCGAGCTAATAATGAAATTTCTAAATTATAATAAGACTTTTGAGATAATACTCAATTTTGGAGAAAATATTCAAACTTTGAGAAAAATAGAAAACACCTGTACTTTCCAAAAAAAAATATCTCAAACTTCGAGATATGATAACAAACTTCGAAAACTTCGATTGTTTGTAGTTACCTCAAACTTCAAACTTTTCAAGAAAAAATATCTCAAACTTTTGAATATGTTAAAACTTCGAGACAATAACGAAACGGCGATCTTTGAGAAAATAACTCGGAATTTAGAGATAATAACTCAATATGTTTCGAAAAAAATTCTCAATCGTCCCGAGAAAATATCAAATGTCAAGCATACTCACTCCAAACGTTAAGAACCAAACCCAAACTCCCCACACCATAACCCAACACAACAAAAAACAGCAACACCCCACAACCACAAGAACGACTCAAACTAACTTTCGAAAAAATCTCAACTTCGAGAAATATCTCGAAACTACCTTACTTCATGAAAATAATCGCGAAATTTAAAGGAAATATCTCGAAACTTCTTTGAGAAATACTCAAAAGTAAAAAAACCATAAACTTTAAAAATACACAAACCCGAGACATATCGAACGTCGAGATAATAACTCAACACAGTTAAAAATGACTTAAAACGTCTTTTTAACAGGCATTGGGAACTCACAACAGTTAAACGACGTATTTTACAGTTATTTAACACATTTCCAGCTGACAGTTAAATTTTTGAGAAAATATCTCCAATCTTTGAGAAAATATCTCAAATTGATACTACCGATTGAATAGAATTAATACTACATAATAAATAGTGGTACTTATTTTCTTGATCAATCCATCAAAATTCTTCACAAGTACCCATATTAATTCATCAATTTTCATGCTCCAATGTAAAAACAAATTCGGAATAGCGGACCTCTTTTGAAATTCTGATAACGTAACACGGGTTATTTGGTTTCGGAATACCGAAAACCTTTTTCAATATTCGGAAAACGAACCTTTTTTGAGATTCGAAATTGCGAACCCCCTTTTAAGATTGTAATAACGAACGCCTTTTTAAAACGATTCGGATAGCGACCCTTTTTAAGATTCGGAATACGAACCCTTTTAAAGATTCGGATATCGAACCTTCGGAATACCGAACCGTCGGACTAACGACCTTCGGATATCGAGATTACCCCCTTTTTTGCACTGTGGCTTCCTTAATGAATAATACAAATGTTAAGAGTTTTCACTCTCATCACATTTACTGGGACAAAAAAATTCGATAGGTTTATATTCCAGAGTCAAATCCTTTTTGCGAAAAGAGGTCAAAACTTTATGTATAAGTAGTAAGAAAATGCTCCTGTGTTTGTATTTGTGTGTCTACGGCGAGTGTGTGCGCGCGCTGTGTGTTGTATACACAAGAATATGAAGAATAAGTTATTGTCCAATAAATATTTTTTCAGTACTTATACTATACACTAAAAATACTATGCCCTACCAATTACATAAAAATACAACAAAATATAAAGAGAAACTTATACAAGCATTAATTACTGATGGACCTTTTTGATTTAATTCTTAACTCCATTGGGGCCACGGAAACATAACGGACATGGACAGAGATCAAGTGAAACACAAACATAAATATATTTAAATGAAAAAACGGCGTAATAGATAAATATCTGAAGATAACCATAAAATAAGGCTGTAATTTCTCGTTATTCGAATAGATGCCCCCCATCGGTTATTGAGTCTCAGTAGAATACGGGCCACACTCCTACAGGTAATCAGGTTGGGGGTCTGCGGGTGTGTATTTTAATCTTGCTTGCTGGCTTTGTTGGCAAAGTGTAGTTGTGTTTTGATTTGAATCTTCTACTCTTGTTTGACACATGTGATTAGTGTTCTCATGTCCCGTCTCGGTAGTGCATTCCGACTATTGTTGGTACATAATGAGTATCTGTAATAGTCTTAGCGAGTGGATACTGGAGTAATAGCTGTTTTTAATGACTAATTTCGTATGGCGTCCGACGGGGCTGAAGAAAATGTTCCCATAGGTAGAGACATGCCCCCTTGCCTTGCTTGCTGGAATATACCATTACCTGTCCCTCCTTATAGCTAACTCCTCCACTGTAAGTTCGTTAAGTTTCTGGTTAATGAAGCCGGTGGCTCTTTGGTTTGAGTAGTCCATTGATATTGAATCTGACTGCTCTTCTTCTTTGGATGCCTCAGATGAGAGATATTTAGTTTTAGCTGTGTATGGTCAACACCGAAGAGGCGTAGTCAATTAATTGACGAACTAATGATCTGTATGCAGGCAATTTTGTGGTTTAATTGCAAGAATGAATATTACTTTTTTAGCAAAACCAGACCCGATTTGCTTTTGAGCACATGTCATTATAATTATTCCAACTGAGAATTAGTCAGTAATAACAACACACCCCATTAGTGGGTAAAACATCAACCATCCACCACGGGAATTATGAAAATTATTTAGGTGATCTGGAGTGATAATACGCATTGTAATACTTTTTTAAAAAATTAAATTCTAAGCCACTTGGTTTGTTCGCCCAGAACTGAGAGAATCAAGATCTTCTTGAAGTATTTGGGACATGTTGTTCTTGAACTTCACGATACATTACAGGCAATCGTCGCGAACAAGCGCACAGATGATTAATGTTCAGGAAAAAAAAAGATCCGTTAATGTATGCCAGGAACACACGGCGGTCTCAAGACCTGGGGGACGCCAGAAGAAAAAAAAACATTAGACCAGGACGATTTATTGCCACTGACGACAATCCGCCGCTGGGTACGATCTTGAAGAAGCTGCTGTCAAGGCTCGTGTCATTGTTTTCTGTTCCTTTCTATTGGGTTTTGTAAAGGATTCTGGTTGTGTCATAGGTTCTTGTGCTCTAAAACGTCAAAAGCTTTGGAGAAGGTCCATAATGATCATGTCTACCTGAACTTGCTAAGTCTTTTGTAGTCTTGTATTCTGTGATTCGAAAGAATGCTTTTGACGGAATCGATGTTTGTAACGTGTGTGAAAATTGAATTTTGTTTGAAATGGTGCATGTTTGAATTAATGCTGTTTTCAAGTATTTTGCTGCCTATTGATGTGAGCGAGACGTACGATAATTGGAAGCCATAGTTTCTGACAACCTTTTTGACAATGGGAGTGACGTTAGCTCTTAACCAAGGGACAAAGCTACTATCAAGAGATAATAGATGAGTAAAAGGACGGGGGAAATCTCCTCAGCTGCTAATTTGAGAATTCTGGCAGGGATCTCATCCAGGACGATGTCTTTGGTTGGATCTAGATGTTAGATTTTAAAAGACTTGTTTCAGTAAGAATAATGTGTGGCATGGATGGAACACCAAGACCGGCAGCACAGTGGTCTGTGGGATCGTGGTAAACAAAACACAAAACAAAACAAAACCGCAAGATCGGAATCAACTCAAATTTTGTGAATAAGCTTTTCTCAACATGCTCAAGGATATCTAGTGAACAATGAATAAAACAAAGTGCTGGAATGTCACGAAATGCACCCAATGCAGGTTTACGTCAATTACCAGAACATCCAACGGAAACCACTGCAAGAAGAATGTATAATAAAAATTTGCTTGAACATGTTGAACTTCCATTCACACAGAATACGCATTCGCATGCACTATTAGTGATTTGCTAAATCGGCAAATCGAAAAAATCATCAAAATTCAGATTTTTGCATGTATGCAACAAGCACAGGTATCATAACATACCCTGCAAGTGATAAGACCAGAAGCAACCTAATAAGGACAGAATCGGAGATTTAAGTCATCACTGTCCGAACGGACACTTACTACAACACTTAATTGAATGGAGGATCGTATATTGGAACGCTGCCGTTTTCTTCCTTTTCTGTCAATTCTACAGCTGGAAAAGGCAACTAATGAGAATTCTACAGACTTATCCTTCACTTTGAAGCTATTCCTGCAAATTTCAAATATTTTTCAGATCACTGATAGTGTCTTTAAGCACGAAGGCAAATTTTTGCCGAGTGGCTATTGAATCGATGTCAGAGAGATGCACGATTTTTGGAGCATTTCTGATTGGCGACGAAACACTTTTTTAAATGAATGGCGATTATCAACCACAACGTCATTGAGTATGCACCAGCTAGGAACCCTCCAAGTTTGAACTTTGATATAAAAACATGAGTCGAGAGAAACTTGCAATCTGAATACTTCTGTGTGGCAATGGAGTGCGTATATTGAGCCGTATGTTTTCGAACGAAATGTCAATGGGTAAGCTTATCTCCAGATGATTAACCCTGATGCTATGCCTGAACAGCATTTCCTACGGCAACAAAATGGTGTCTTCCGATAATTGTGGTCAGCAACGGAAATCGTCGACATGAACTTTTTGTGACAGAGTTGTCCTCCTGAATCATGCTGTGGAATGGCCCGCCGGGTCACCTGATATGACACTCTATATGACCTTTTCTTATGGGGATATTTGAAGAGCAAAGTTTACACGTCACTGGTCAGTCCCACCGCGTAACCTTCAGGAATTGCAAACCCACATTCAACATGAGGCGGAAGTCTTACGTGATGATACTGCAATGCAGACGGCCTGTGGCTGACATGTGACGTCGCGTCGTTGCGCTGCAGACTTTGAGGACGGACATGTTGAAGGTGTTGGTGCATAATTCAGTTAAGTACTAAAAACATCAAGTAATAATCTTGTTCATCAAGCTCATTTTAAAAATATGCTTTATGCCCGAACTGTCACAAGTGAGTTTTGACATACCTTTTTCAAAGCAATGTTCAATCAGGCATGACTGGAAAAGTGCCATTAAGGTGTCATTTGAAAGCTTACAGTTTCTACTTTATAGTAAAATAATTATTATATAGTCATACCGTGAACACAGTTTCGCCAAAGTAACCCTTTTCAGGATTAAGTTTACGCCCTGGTAAAACAACAGCCCATGGCTGAAGATGCATGGCACGCTTAGTATTATAGATCTTGTACATTCATTCGGTAGTTACTGGTTACGAGGATGGTCAGTATGAAACTCAGATTTCCAGGTAATTATAAATATCACCTAACTCGACTTTAAATGTTCAAGGTTCCCAGCCTCATAAAATATCGTAATGACGTTTGGATAGGATGAATGAAGATTGCCATCGCACACGTGATCATTTTGTAGATATTTATATCTCGAGATTATGGACCAAATTTTATATCACTGCAAACGTCTAATATCTCAGGTATTCAGAGGCTAATTAAAAAAATAATACTCATTAATTCTATCAATGAAATGCAAGCACTTTCCTTGTCTAAGAATAAATTATTTTGACAAAGAAAGTAGTGTACTACTGAGCAAAGGTTGTGCGGGAATCATAGTTTTACCTCATGCATTATTTTCAGCGATAAGCCTAAATGATCTGATCTTAAAATGGGTATAGGGAACTAACAATTTAGTAACCATAATGGATTTAATGAGTACCACACAGATTGCGTTTCGCACACACGGACGATTGACCAATCACTGAGCTACATCAAGCAGTGGTGTCATCTGCAGGTCTCTATGTGGTTGCCCAAAACAGTAACTTGTCGGTTTGACCTTTTTTACTAATAATTTGCTTTAAAGTACAGTACTAATCAGCATTCGTTTTTTAGTATTCCGTAAAGAAGATTTTGTTGATTTTGTTTTAAAAATTCAGAGAAACCACTAAAAGGGAAAAAGTTGTAAATTCCCGCAATTTAAATTTGCATATCACCTCTCATTGAGAGTTATTTATACTTCCGTAAAAAGATTATACTGCATTTTGATATTGTATTAAATAAACACCATCATGTGTATGGCAAAGTGTGTAAAGAATTACTGACGTGTAATGAAATCGAAATCGGGTTAAAATTCATGTAGTCTCACGGTTCCGTAACGCTATGGTAATTTTGTGAGGAAATGCTAATTTTTAGCGAATGAGATTATCCATTTGTTTTCTTTATTTGACTTAAACTTTATTGTTCAGCACTGATTTAACGGTGCCTTCAAAACGAGCGCGCGTGTGTGTTTATGTGGTAAAGCGGTTGTTATAATTTATTTGTATTTCATCCGCAAGTTAATTTCTACAACATCTTATTCTTTCCTGCTCATGTTGTTTTCTTGAAGAGACGCTCGTGATTTACAGGATCTTGACTTTACAGTTATGGTTTGCATAAGACTGAGTGATAGTAATATGTCAAGTATTAACTTTGTTTTCAAAGTATCTCATGAAGTATTCTGTTTCAAAGTTTACATTTGTACAAATAGCTTCTTAAGTTTTAATTACATGGAAATAGAGAGTATCACATGTGGTTTTAAGTGTTTTATGAAGTATTCGTTTTTCAAGGTTTGGTCGTGTAAAAGGTCAGAAAAGTGACAACTTTTTGATCTGAAATAAATTACTTACAAGTAATTCAGTTAATGAAGAAATGCGGAATTTGGCTATTAAATTAAAGTTTTAAAACTAACCAAATATTAACAAATACGGAGACGCTCATGAGTCGGCACACGGTAATACCACGTGATGTCTGTAGGAGAATAAATTAATGTGCTGAAGTATACAAATAAAACATGGTTTGAGAACAGGTGCAAACTACTGTCCCGAGGTGTTGGATAATGGGACTACTTCTCGAGGCACAGCCGAGGAAGGTAACAACAACAACAACAGCAACAACAACAACAACTGGCCCAGTGCACAGTCCTGTTTGCACTCAGATTGTAATATTCCCCATAACAGCTAACCGATTATCGCTTGGGTCGACGAGGCAAGCGAGATAAAGTGCCTTGCACATCTTGTTGTTTTCAACGGTCAGGGCCACGATTTCTGGTGACATATTTTGCAAACTTATTTATTTTTGAAACAGTGTTTGATCCTCGAATACATCATTATTCATTCAAAGAAACCACTGCAATCTAGTATTATTGGAAAGATAAAATTCCAAACAAATACCTTCCACTTTCGATACATCAATAACTTTTTCAATAAGCATTTCCAACAGTGTGACCTGCAGTGTGACTGAATCTGTTGCTTGAAACATGTCAAATTCCATTGATATGCTGTACATAAGGCCTAAAAAAAGGTTTGTTTGCCCTTTTCCGACCGACCCAAAAAATCGGAAATCACGGGCCGCTTTTTTTTTTTTTTAATTTTAAATTTCGGATTTAGAAGGGAAAAAAATCAAAATACAAATTAAACTACCTCAAAATGAATTTTAAATCAATATCCTGTAATACAACCCCCACCACAAGCTCAGGGCAAACCAATTCCAAGCATTCTCCGGTAGAATGATGCACATTTTAATATGAACGGCAAACTAGAAAAAACTTCCTAGAAAGGAGTAAATTTCGTAAAAAACGTGTCGCTTTCATGATACAAAACATTAAAATACTGTACCTACAATTGTTGGATAAAAGCCTTCAGACTTTATTACTGGATAAAATGTATATTGAACATAAATTAATATAACTATATAATTAACCAATCAGGGTACGTATTAGTATTATTGACAACATTATTGACCTTAGCCACGTCTATTTTGTAGACACGACTTCCGGGTCAAGACAAAGTGAGTCTGAGGTGTCAAATTGTAACCGGGCGGCGGTATTAGAATTTTGAATGGAAAACGCTACGTTTAGAAAAAAATTAACGTACCGTTCAGTTCAGAATATCATTTCACAGAAAGTTTCTGTGCACATTTCAAGCATTTTATTCCATATTTTCTGATTGGCAAAGGCTATTGACCCGACAGTCGACTCAATAATGCGAAATGGCTATCGGCCCGACTGTCGTGTCGATAGCGGTCAGAGGACGCATACACTATTTACCCGACAGTCGGGTCGATAACCATTCAGCATTATTCAACCGACTGAGGAGAAAGTGGTTGAAAGCCGCCCCAAGGAGGATTAAAATCGGCCGCCCTTGTGAGGCAGTACTCTGCCCCTAGCTGATTTTCGAATTTGGACCTATAGGCCCTACTGGGACAGAGAAGTAAAGACATGTGAAAATAAACAACCAGCCTGTTACAGAGAACACCGTGATAAATTAACAAAATAGGCCTATATAGAGTAAGCCAGGCACAACAAAGAATGCTTTTTTGGGCACAACTAGTTACCTTGCTGTGTGCGTAGCACAGCTAGGTCTTGTATTCTTTCTTTCTCACTTTTTTCAAAATGCTACTAGTGCCAAACGACCTGAGGACCCGGGGGGGGGCACTCACTTTTTTTCAGGTAGGGATGTGCAGCCCCGATTTCCGAATTTGGGGCTTGTGAACTGATTTTGTCTCCGAAAGTAGGGGCTTGGGAACTGAAATTTTGAGAAATTTGCAGGCTTGGGAGCTGAAATTTGGCTAAAATTCAGCTTCTGAGGCCAAAATTTTCTGAAAAGGGGACTGCTGGAGAGATGCGAAGGGGGTCTTAAGGGCCGCACATACCCGTACCTCTTTCCAATGTCAGTGCCCCCCACTTGTGATCAGATTCGAGTTGTCGCACACAGGTCGCACATGGTTGTCGGTTCAATAGTCATTTCGTTTCTGTCAACCGGCAGTCGGGGGAATAGTCATTCTACCGTGTCTTATTCAGCCGACTGTCGGGCCGATAGCCACTTCCTTTCTGATTTTGGTACAAAATACGCATGCAGTCTGAGCCTTAGTGCACGGTTCCAATACTAGAAATGGCCTGTTCTGGAGAGGTGGAGTAGCTGAATTCGACCACCATCGATAGGTGTGTTTTGTACATGGCATTGCGACTCTATAAAAGGATGGGTTTGCAACTTCTGGTGTAAAGGGTGTTTTCATGAAATATTTTTGACACATTGTTAGATATTATTTTTAATATCGTCCATGAAATACGTGGTACAATACTGTCAAATTTGCGTGTGATTTAAAGATGGCACCTGACAGCTACGCTACGATAGTTCGTACCAGAACTTATTAGATACAAAATATCATGTGCTACAGTTGGAAAGGTATTGGTGGCTGCATTACAAATCGCCCTTGGCAGAATGTTGGTCGTGGTGAATCAATGTCATTTTGAAAGACATTAAACTTGTTTAGATAACATAAAATTTGATGACATTGCATTTCTCTTGTGTCTTGTATTAAAAAAAAAAAAAAACATCGACCGACCGACCCTCCCGATTAAGGCCAAAAGGGCAAACAAACATATTTTTTAAAAAAAAAAAAAAAAAAAACATCTGTTTTGATTCCTGAAATTCTCAGTCAAATTCATGGTCCCTTGAGTGTGGGTCATTATGGTGTTGAAAAAACTTTGCATAGAGCTCTTTCTTCCTTTTACTGGCCTTTTATGTATAGAGACATAAGTGAGATTTGTCAGTCATGTGAACAATGTCAGAAATCCTCTCACAGGTGTTTTCATGAAATATTTTTGACACATTGTTAGATATTATTTTTAATATCGTCCATGAAATAAGTGGTACAATACTGTCAAATTTGCGTGTGATTTAAAGATGGCACCTGACAGCTACGCTACGATAGTTCGTACCAGAACTTATTAGATACAAAATATCATGTGCTACAGTTGGAAAGGTATTGGTGGCTGCATTACAAATCGCCCTTGGCAGAATGTTGGTCGTGGTGAATCAATGTCATTTTGAAAGACATTAAACTTGTTTAGATAACATAAAATTTGATGACATTGCATTTCTCTTGTGTCTTGTATTAAAAAAAAAAAAAAACATCGACCGACCGACCCTCCCGATTAAGGCCAAAAGGGCAAACAAACATATTTTTTAGGCCTAATATCTTTCGACCGACGCAGTCAAGGTGAAATTGTTAATGCTCTTCACATTCTCACAAAGTGTATTTCTTATATTTAAAATTGGATGGATGATAATGTGTTTCAACTGAATGAATCAAAGAAGAAATTCTTTATATTGCCAAGCTCGTATTTTAGTGTTAACGTTGAATATCGGCCCGAGATCATCTATAAGGAATTTTGACCTGGAGTTGAAAGATCACTTACTATGTCCAATCAAGTGTCATCGCTATAGTTCTACAACTTCCTCCGAAATCTGTCCTGGATCAGAATATTAATCGATCGGTATACAGACACAACGTTGTTCGTTCCAACATCACTTCAAGACTTGATTATTCAAATTGTCTTTCATTCAGAATTATCTCCAGGGACACATAAAGACTTCAGCGCATTCAAAATAGAGCCGCTTCTTCTTCTTATTGTGTCTAAACACAGTGGTTCTCAAATATGATCCAGTCAGAGATGGGTACGACGTCTGGCTGCTTCACTGAATTCCGCAAGGCCCTTGTCTGTGCATTGTTGCTCGACTCCAGCAGTGGGCAGACCAAGAGATGCTCCATTGTTTGTGGTGCTGTTCCACAACCACAGGTAGTGTCCTGATCTGCTTCCAGGTAGCCTCACTTCTGCAAACAAACCTTAGATCGGCCAATTCTGGTTCTCAATCCGTTGAGGCATCGCCATTCAGCCCATGAGGAGTCAGCTACAGGTGGGAGATGCTCACCAGGTTCAATACAATAGATGCTACTTGGTTGGTGGCAAGTCTTTCTTTCCACAAGGCGACTCTCTTAAGCTCCTTAGAGACTGTTTCAAGAGGTTGGAATTTGCTTAAGAAACTCTCTCTGGATTTGAGGCGGTTGGCAGCAGGTATCTGTCCAGACATACGGTGCTTCACATTAGATACTTGGCAGCTACGCTACGACGGATGTCTGGTGGAGCAATTCCTGCTAGGATGTATACGTTTTCCGTTGATGTTGGACGGAGGCCTCCGGTGATAAGGCGGCAGGAGGCATTTAATGCTGAATCAAGCTTCTTAACATGGGTTGATTTTTCCCATACAGGCAAGCATACTCTGCACATGAGTAGCACAGGGCAAGTGCCGTTGATCTTAGGGTATGTGGGCGAGCACCCCATCTTGTGCCAGTGAGTTTGTTCAAGATGTTATTGCGTGAACATACTTTACTCTTCGTCTTCTCGATGTGGGTCTTATAAGAGAGAGTGCGGTCCAAGGTAACTCCTAGGTAGACAGGGTTATCACAGTGCTCCAGGGTGTTTTCCAGACCAGGTAACTTTAAGCTGACGTTTGGCTTCACGGTTGCGTAGATGGAAAGCACACACCTGTGTCTTGGATGGATTTGCACGTAGGTGGTTTTCCTCATAATAAGGAGTGAGTTCATCCAAAGCTTTGGAGAGTCTCTCTTCAACAACTGAGAAGTCTGCATCTTGTGCGCTAATTCCAAGATCGTCTGCATAAATAAAACGAAAGGTTCCTGCACTCCTAGGTTGGTCGTTGGTATAGATGTTGAACAAGAGAGGCGCAAGCACGCTCCCTTGTGGTAGTCCATTCTTGAGCCTACGCCATCGGTTCTTCTTTGCTCCTAGCTGAACAAAGAACATCCTGTTTGCCAGCAATCCTTTGATAAGCTCAGTCAAGCGGATGTCCTTGGTGATTTCCAGAATCTTATGGAGTAGTCATCTGTGTCATAGGCTGCTGATAGGTCGACGAACACAACTCCGGTTACCATACCCCTCTAGAAACCATCCTCAATGTGTTGAGTTAGGTGGAGTACTTGGCTTGTTGTTGATTTGCCTGGCCGGAAACCTGCTGGTTCTGGTATGAGGTGTTCGTCTATCACAGGTGCAATACGGTTGAGCAAGAGACGTTAAAAGAGCTTGTAGGTATGGCTGAGGAGTGATATTGGTATATAGCTCTTGGGATTGGATGGGATCTTTCCCAGGCTTTAGGAGTGCCATAACATGTGCTTTTCTCCAGATCTTTGGGAACCCGTGGGAAACAAGGCAGCAACTGTAGAGCTCCAGAAGCCATTCCTTTGCTACGGGCCGAAGTTTTTCAGTTGCCCAGTCGAGATGTTGTCAAGGCCTACTGCCTTTCATGGCCGAAGTCTAGCAATACCGGATTCCAATTCGTCCATGTTGAAGGGGCGAGTGAAACCAGGGTCGCCACTAAACCTCTTACGGTCTAGTTGGCTTCTTGCTGCACTTGCCATTTAAAAGCAGTTGGTGGGCAACTTGGTTGGGTGTGACATTTGGCTGCTGTGGAGGTTCTGTTGGATTCCCTCGGAGCTTTCGGATGGTATACCATGCTTTCTTGCTGTTATGGGTCATATCGGTGGATTCAATTAAAGTATGCCAGGTTTTGATCTTTTCCTGGGAGATCCTCTCCGAAACTTCCTCACCTTTAGCAGTTGTTTTGGCCGAGAAAGGATCAGCTTCACCCATGGCGATATACTCTTGATATTCTCTGCCACATTCCTTGGAAAGGCCTGGTATATATTCCGTCCTACAGCCTCTGGGTATGAATCTCCGGGCAGCCTTGTTCACTTGTTGGGCAAATTTGTCATAGTTATGAGGTTTTGGAGCAATCCTCTTCACGTTTCGATTCAGATCATCAGTGAATCCTTGCCAGTCTGCTTTCCTATAGTTAAAGCGACGCTTAAAGGACACTCTATTTGGTCTTACTGCAGCGTTGACTTTTGGATACCGATTGGTCGATGTTGAGTTAGTGGAACCAGAACAATCTTGCTACACAGGTTAGAGAGAGTTTTGCTAACAATAGCTAGATCAGGGTTGTAACCTCTCTTCCAGCGGGCGCTATGAAATGATGGCGGCAGCTTAGAGTCGTGAAGGAGACGTAGATGTTGACTGTCTATCCATTCTTCGACAGCTTGTCCGTCTTTGTTAGTTTCATTGAAGCCCCATTGGGTACTATGGCTGTTAAAATCGCCAATAAAGAAGTGAGGTTTGGTGGAGTTCCCAAGGCTGAGATGAGGGTGCTTGAAGGCCACTGATGGGGGTTTGTAGACTGATGTAACTATGACAGAGCTGAGCTCAATGGTGAGGACTTCGATGTTGTTGTCATCAGACATTGAGGTTGCTTCTACTGTGGTGCCTGTTTTGACATACAGTATATATCACTTCCATATTGTCGATGTCGTCTCTCGATGGCAAGGACCATTCCTGGTATGGTTGAGCGGTGGTTATCGATTCCTCTGTGGGTTTCCTGCAGACATAGGACACCGCATTGGAGATTGTTACACATATCAGAAATAATGTTACTTTTTGCATTAGAAAAAACCCTCCACGTTCAATGACGCTATAGTCAAGGCAGACCTTAGAAATGGCCTGCGATGGGGTTTTGTCATGATATGGGTATACTTGAGAAATGATGTTATGGAAAAACAGTGTTTGCTGGCGTATAGATTAGTTCACTGCAAGCAGTTAGCCGCTAAACTCTATATTTGCTTTCCAAGAATATGATCACGTATCTCTTCTTATTCGTGAATTACATTGATTAACAATTCATAACAGAATCCATTTGAAGATACTGACAATTGTATACAAATGTTTTACGGATCCTAAACTCATAATTTTCCTACATGCCCTGGACTCTTCTAAAGATTTGAGACTCCTATGCACTACACTCTTCTCTTACAGGTGCTAACGGATTCTTCGCTGCTGCACCAACACTTTTGAATAAACGGCCATACCACATTAGCCATGCAGTTTCACTGGCAATCATTCAATCTCAGCTTAAAACGTATTTGTTGGACATTTAACATCTATTTTCTTTGTCTCTGTTATTAGGTGTTCTGATACTCCAGTTTCGTTGCAAAGTATCTTAATCACCTGTGAAGTGTTGCAGTTTCATATATACACTTGACCTAAACTAATGTATTTCATTTTGAACGTAAACATCCGTTACGGCACACGTAGTTATAATGATTTTTAAAGCACCTACTACACTAAGAGTCATTATTATCCTTAACCCTCGTCTACCTGAGCCATTTTTTGTAACAAAACTCCCGAAGGGGGGGGGGGGTGGTGGTGGTTACCACCCCCTGTGATTTTCGTTACTGAACACCCGATTCCTGTAAATTTGGTACCAAAGAATAGCTTAGAGTTTCTTCTTTCTATTGGTACCAAAATAAGTACTAACATCCCCATTATGACGTCACCATGACGTCATATGTTGAGGAAAGTACGAAAATACTGAATATAAGGTGGAAAATTGATATTTCACAATTTTAGCGACTCAAACACCTTATCATAGCTCTAAAATGCTGTCATTATATAAAACTAGTCATTTCCCATCAAGTAGAGTCAAAACCCGGATGAAAATCTGACTTTCCTAACCTTTTTGGCGAAAAATTGAATTTTTCACTGTGCGTGTCTATGGAAATGGCAGTTTTGCTGACATGCGAACTTTATGACGTCATTGTGACGTAATGCTAGGCATGCTGGTACTCATTTTGGTATCAATGGAAAGAGAAGGACCATAGCTATCTATTGGTACCAAAACCAAGTGTCTGTGATGTTCCTGTGTTGTGTTAGGCATGTTGGTACTTCTCTTCCGAAGGGGGGGGGGATCACCCTGTATCTTACCTATACCCCGGTGGATGTTTGTTTTTGGATTAAAAGGAGCGGAACATGTCAATTGACAATACAGTATAATGAAATTGCACCAAAACGGTGTTTTAAGCAAGCAGGGGAAAAACACCTGAAGGGGTTGGGGGTGGTGGGGTGGGGGGGGGTGGTAACCAACCTCCCCCCCCCCCTTGCGGTAGACGGTAGACGAGGGTTAACTAGCGAGTATATTTAAACAAAATCTTAGGAATTGCATCCAAGCATATAGAATAATAATATCAATTCATTGTTGTAAAAGACCATTGGTAAATTATTTTGAAACAGGCACGGAAAAAATTGAACAGATTGACAGACCGGACGATAGATTGTCAAAACATCCCTGTGACAGTCACAATATATTGTATAGTATTCAACTATTTTATTACCTCGGTGCCCATATTGAAATGCAGCATTATGATTGGTCACTTACTGCCCATATTCTGCCAATAATGGTTCGCCGCATTTCGCATTATATTCACGCCTGTTTTCGGTAAATAGGAATAGAAATAAAGTGTTGCAGTATTATTTATGGGCTCAATAATGATCCTCGGCTGAAAAAAAAATTAAATAACGGACTCGGCTGCGCCTCGTCCATATTTATGTTTTTCCGACCTCGGACACAATTTTCGTCCATACAGGCTACTGCAATCGCCCTTTATTTCTTTAATTTGTTGAGAAACGATGTTCTTGGGGATCCATGTGTGGGAAATATTGGTCGAAACAATATAATGATAAAATCGGATGATTTACGCCCAATGACCTTATTTGTCTCGCTATGAGTTTTAAAATGCTTGGGCTAGACTGGTCATCGCCCAGCTCGGACCAATATTTTTGCACTCATAGCTCGACCACTAAATATGGGCTCACGCATTTTATACCAATATATGCCAATCGGAAATGGACACACTGTAGCTAGGGTACGATAAATATGAAATTTTTAGGCATGATCTTACACGCCGACTCAACCGACTCCCACGTGAGATACTGATAAGGCATCACAAAAATGAGCAAGTTTTCGATGCCACTTTCAAAGCCCCATTGGCTCAAAACGCTATGGTAAAACAAGACCACGCCGCTGGCCACCACTTTTGATGAGTTTAGCAATTTAAGTTGACGGTGACTGACGAAATGGGTAAATCGGAGCGTTGCGACTGGCTAAATGGCTTCAGAGTGTGAGTTTTTAGAAAGTTCTGCTGACAAGATTGCAGCTGGGTGTTTGTTGATTGTGAATCAGATGTGTGTTGATGAGATATGGATTTGAAAAAATTCAGCGATTGTTTCTTCACAACGAAAATATTCCAGAAAAATCAACAATTGGTGTGGATATTGCTAGATTACATATTGATCAAGGAATTATGTTATTTTTTTACAAAGCAATTGATCATAACAGCCGTTCCAAAAAGAAGACTACTAGGAGGTTAGCGTATAAGGGCCACCAAGAAAACCAGTTGCATGCCAACTTGATGCTTGACTCTATTGCGGATGTGGCCTACGTGGCGGCGGCTGGACTTAATGACAGTTGGGATGTAAAGATCGCAAAATATATAGTTTGTATCTCAGTTGAAATATGAATATGTTTAATAATGTCGATATGTCATTAAATCATCCGATTGTCCGTTATTGTGGGAGGAAGGCGCTTTCGATAGCGAGGTATGTTAGATTCGATGAGGATGAGCATTTAAAAAACCAAATGGCATTTCCAGTGATAAATCTGCCGAAATTTTTCACTTGTTGATTAGAAACCTTCTGTTCTTGGCCCTTATAGCAGGTCCCTCATTGCTTCTTGAAGGATATCCTTATTATTATCATTAGGGACGGGGCATGCATTAGTTACAAACACCAGGAGAAATATGGATTCAACTTTTTTTCGGCGAGAAAGGTCGCATTTCCCTCCTCGCTTCCGTCAATGAAAAGTTGAAAGCTTGTTCCTCCTCGCTTCTTGATGAAACATTTCATGTTGCACCTCTCGCTAACCAATTCCTTTCCCTTTCGCCTTCCCTCAATTCCCCTCCATTCCCCCTGCGCAAATAATGACCCTGCCCTTAGTTTAATTTTCACGGGGGGGGGGGGGGGGCACTCCACATGAAATCATAGGGGTGGTAAGGCTTTGCGATTTCAACCCCAGAGGCATTCGGTAACATGGAAAATAGAGAGGTCTTTTTGGGGTGAGAGACAGCCAAATTGCCCATAATAGGGTTTTTTGTTATTTGACAAAAAAATATGCTACTTATAAAACAAGAAGTCGAAATTTTCAAAAGTAGGTTATTTTCGTGCCAATTTTTCATAATTCTCAAAAATAGGGGCCTTGGGGTGAGAGTGGCAAACCTTAAAAATAAGGCATCTTTGGGGACAATGATGCTGAAAATGGGGGTCTAAACCGCCTTATATACATTTTTAGCGCATTTGATAAAATATGTAATTAGGTGCATAAATAAATTTTCAACTCCTTATGTACAAAGTTGTGTTCGTAAGGTTGGAAGAATAACGCATGAAACATTACAGATTGAATAGCTTTTGTAAACTTCCTACAAAATGCAACATTTAATAAAAAATTTTTTTTTTTTTTTTTTTTTTAATTTTTTATTTTTTATTTATTCGAATTAATAATTTGATACAACTCACTCACTTCATAGTTGTGTTGGTAAAGGTTTGAAGGGGAAACCATAAAAATTTCAGACTGATAGCTTATAAACTTCTCACAAAATGCAAGAAAATAACAAAACTCACATTTTTGGTTAAAATAATTATGTTTATTAGGCCAATTTAAGAACATTAATTAGGCTCATTTGGTTCATAATTATGTTTGTTTATGCTCATAGAAAAATTCCTGAAATTTTCAGATTGTTTGCATTGTGATTTTAAAAAATGCAAATTTTGCTCATTTTTTGGTCAAAATATGCTAATTAGGGTAAAATAAGGCTATCAAATAGACTCTGTTGCTGCAAAATTCTGTATATGAGTGTATTAAGAGAAAATCCTGCAAGTTGCAGAATGATAGTGTGTAAGTTTTTCTTAAAGTACATCTATATTAAGAAATGGTTATTTTTCCTCAAAAAAATATTCAAATTAGTTGGTAAATTGAGAGATAAATACTTGTAATGTTATGTAATCTGTAGGTACATATATCAGGAACATAACCTAAAAAATCAAGTGTATCCCTTTTATCGTTTAGATTCTGTACATATTTTTGTGTTGAAAGAGGACGCTACCATGGTGCCATGGCAAGAAAATAAGACTTGACCTTTGACACTTGTTCTCCAAATGACTGTTATGTATGAGTACAAAAATTTGAATAAGTTTGCAACGGAATGTCCGATTTCAAAAATTCGAAGTGTTCTGAGTTGCTGAAGAGTCTCTCTTCACATACAATACATTTTAAACCCACGGATGCAGCCACTTATTTTCACCTGAACTGCCTAATAATACCGTTGAATCCTTAACCTAGAGCACGATAACATTTTAGAAGGGCCATTTCGAACCTTTAGCATGTTTTTTTAATTGAACGAGCCATATTTGTGTGAGGGAAGATATCTGAAGTGATCAGTCTTGCTTAAAATGATATAAACGACATGCTTGAAGAAAAATGCAAAACTTGAAAATCATTAGAATCCTATTGACTTCTTTCTTTCTACGCCATCCCCGGCTTACCTTGCATTTCCAAAATAGTATGATTGGTCGATGGAATTATCAAGTAGAGCAATTATCCAACAACTGAAGCTGTTCAAGATAGTTGCTGTCCAATTTGCATTTTTATCGTTCACAGAACCAGGGTAAAATGAATGTCAACACTTCATATGACATTGAGTCTCAATCATCCAATTTCTGCAATTAGGATTTGCATAAGCGATTGAAAATGATTAATACGATACAGTAAGCAGTTTTAAGGTTTAAAGTTGAAGGAAGGAGCACATTTAACCCTGCCATTAGAAAAAATCAGGATAACCAGAATTAGAGATAAGCAGCGATAATGCAAGAGAATTAAAAAATGGAAATTTATTATATTAACTTAGAAATCAGGGATAAGTGTGTACAATTCCATTAAATTACGTTAATCATCTTGCAGTTACTGTCCATTTCCCTATTCACTGTGCAAACAGTGCATTCAATAGGCCTATGACCTTGCATGCGTACTCTGTGCTAACGCATAGGACATGAGAAAACTCACGTCGTTGCGAGAGAAGTGCTCAAGGGATTTTTCTTCGTAGAAGCTTCACTTGGTAGAATATATTATCATTAATAACATATGTGAATTTTATTATGATAGCCCATCAGAAATCCGAAAATGGTTCATTATAAGCGTGGTATTTTGGTGAGGTATCATGCTCCCTCTATGTAAAAACATCACAAGTATTATGATTGCAGATTCAAGAGAGCGCCATGGACAAAACGGAGACCTATACTATTTAGAAGCTGACAACCAAGATATTCTTATTTTCTATAAGTGGTTGTAATTTGGTTGCCACGGTATACTGAAAAATATCCGAAACGACCATTTCTAAAAAGGTTAAATGTGTAAAAAAAGCCTACTCGATAATGTTCATGCACACAGTGTGTGGGTAATCACTCTCCATAGCATGTCATTGACAGTGATTGGATGGTGCCCTGTGATGGAATCATTTGTGCAACGAGCAAACTTATGAATGGATTCATGTCACAATGATTCGGTTGGGTGGGCAAAAGGTCGAGTCCCGTTTACAGTGGACACTCATGCACTATGTAATAATATAAGAAAATAATAGAACTTTATAAAGCCATCATTCCCCAAAGAAGGCGCTCAGCGCAAGACAAATAATTACACAATTAATATCCAAAACAATATTAAGAAATTATACATCCTAAAAAATATTAAAAATTCCACAATCCTATGAAAAAAAGATGAAATGCTGCATTAAATAGACACACAATATATAATAATCATGAAACAACCTAAATTGTTTTAAAAGTCATCGTTAAAGATGTTTTAAGATTTTCTTAAATTGCATCATGGTGTGACGATTTTATGTGAGTGGAGCCTATTCCAGATACGTGTGCTGCACGAGAATGATCTATCCCCTAAAGATGATAAGATTTTGGAACAACCAGATTCTTTTTATTAGAAAGAGCGCAAGTTCGTGAAGGATTGTATGGCTGTAAAAACACATATATGCCGGTGCAACACCACTTAAAGATTTAAAAACAAAAAACTTAATTTATATTAATTCCTGTAGTTTTTTCACGGTACCATGCAATTCACGTAAAATAGGAGTAATGTGGGTGAATTTTCTAGAGAGGGTAATAACTCGAGCAGCTGAGTTTTGTACGCGCTGAAGACGATTTATTTGAGTTTGAGGGAGACCAAACAAAAGTGAAGTGCCTGCGCTAGCGTGAGGTCACAACAGAGTGAATATTTGTCTGCTGCATTATCATTAGATATTTTCTGAGTTTTTTTTCCTGTGTTACTG
The DNA here is from genome assembly GCA_023653785.1 of Ophioderma brevispina. Taxonomy (NCBI): domain Eukaryota; kingdom Metazoa; phylum Echinodermata; class Ophiuroidea; order Amphilepidida; family Ophiodermatidae; genus Ophioderma; species Ophioderma brevispina. The sequence goes on from JAMKCH010085658.1 coordinate 21,757, forward strand.
ATATGAAATGATGTGGACGACAATATTAGAAACCTGTGGGATAAGCGACATAGAAAAGTCAAAAATGGTAACCAAGGTTACGAGCATGCGCTACTGGAGTAATTATTGATTCGCCAATTTGGATATGGGGAATTGAAACCTTTGAAAGTTGTTGATGAGATCCAATTAAATAAAACCTGTTTTGTCATCATTGAGTTTACAGAAAGTTATCTTGCATTCATCACGATCTCTGAAATACGCCCAATGCCCTGATCAGCAAAATGCTGTTGAATGTTTTAAAAGAAAAAATATAATTGAGTATCGTCAGCGTACCATGGTAACTAAGATCATTTTTGGCAATGATGTCATGAACAGGATGTGTGTAAAACGGTAACCCAATGGCCCAAGAACTGACCTTGTGGTAATGAAAATATGACTGACTGATTTGAAAGCAGAACCTATTTATACGGACATATTGGGTTGGTCATTCATGTAATAAGACTGACACCATTTTCAAGCGTACCGTGGACACGCGATATCATGAAGTCTTTTACAAGTATTATGGTCAACTGTGTCAAAGCTGCGCTAAGATCTAAAATAACTACAGCAGTTGACCCGTCCCTCGTCCGGTCCTGGCGCATAACATATCATTTTGAACGCGCAAAAGAGCGAATTCGATGCTATGCCTTCCTTGTTGCAGATTGACACTTAATCGGAGACCATTCTTGATGATAATATTATTCAATCTTGAAGCCACAAAAAATGCGCTCTATGGTCTTGCCAAGAAATTTCAAATTGGAGACGGGTCTATAGATTTTCTTCAATACGTCCTGCATCCAACCGCTCTTTTTTAGTAGAGGACGAATATAAACTGTTTAAGGCTATCGGGGTAAATACCTTGCTCAAAAGATTTTTGACAATCACTGAGATCAAAGGAGCTAAAACATTAATACCTTCTTTTTTTAAAAAGTTGTGCTGTATCAATCCTTCACAGGATTTTAATAGGTGAGCCACTAATTAGATTTTGTACTTCCAGCACAGTAATATGTCCAAACTCGGAGATACCTCTGTTGCTCTGAGATACATATGAACTTAATGGTGCAATCACATCTGGTTGAAGGAAATTTACTGCGAATATTAACAATCTTATTACTAAAAAATTGAGAAATTCTTCAGCTAAATACCATCAAGCACTACTTGGTAATGTACGTTTCTTATTTTTTGGCAACAACCATTTACAACATTAAAAGTTTTTTTTTTCTGGTCACCAGAACCTCTTGACAGCGAGAGTAATGCAATCAATTTTGGCATGATTTATCAGTACACTTATAGTAACGCCTCTGTTCAGATAACAACTGCCTATCAACCTCGAACCTTGTGTTTTTCCATTTCTCTCCAGTGCTTTAACCGCTTGTCTAGCCATGCGAATGGCCTCATTAAACCAGGGACTACGAGGCCTAGACGAATGGTTCGAGAGCGCGTTGGCGCAAATGTTTATCTACCAGGCAACTGAGGTTTTTCTCATAGGGAATACACAAGCCTCAAGATCAAGGGCAGCTGTATCAGTCTCCGCCAGCAACATGACTAAGTCATTACAGAAAGCATCAATATCAATGTTTTAAGTTTACGAGTTGTTAAGGTAACAACAGGAGGTTTTGGCTTCTGGAGTGCCAAGTCACACAAAATAGCATGGTGATCCGACAAACCAGGATGAACAAAGATGTTAGAAACAATGTTTGAGTTCTCATGAGTTATGAGTAAATCCAGCCAGTGCCCATGTATATGGGTTGACTCAGAAATATGTTGTACAAGATCATAATGATGATAGCAATGACTTAAATTTATTAGCATTATGATCTGTTAGAACATCCATAATGTATATTAAAGTCACCGGCAAAAATAATCTCAGAAGGATGCAACATATAGTCATGAATCATTGTTTCAAATTCTTGCAAAAACAGTCCGAAACTTCTACCTGGTGAACTTTTAGGACGGTACACATTAACAAGACGTATTGATGAGGAGTTAGATGTTAATTCAACATGGATTGCTTCAAACGTATTGTAACGTAACTAAATGTTGAGAAAAATCACCAAATAGTTAAAAAAAGGAAGTATTTGAGAAATTTGTCATACCGCCTCCTGTAAATTGACATGTAGTGATGGCGACTCAAAATATACACTAAACAGCTGATTGTGCTACAGACCAGTAGAGAATAAACACAGAACAATAATGTAATCGTTTGAAGTCAAACTGCTTGGGCCATGGTACACAATATCACGCTTTAAAGATGCTTGTTCAGATTTATGTCTATTGTGTTTTCTACTTGATATGAGAGCCTGGCACTTGCATACATTCCCCACCAAGTATCGTGGGAAACAAACCTACAGTTTTGATGAGAGAAGCGATAATGTATATTGCATGGCCATGTTCATTACTATATTATTGATGGTTAACCATCAAAACAGGAGATTGTTGTCTCTATCTTGTGAATGAAATAGATTTGAAAGCTAACATTTCTGGACGACAATAAGAAAAAATATAGCATTTCATCTGATATCAAAGTCAATACTGCTTCAGGGTCGATTGGAACAACCACCTTTAAAATCTGGAACTATGCAGGGAGAGGTTTTTGATCTCAAGTCGGATTTTTATACGCACGTATACGAATTCCAGAATCAGATAAAAATGTACTCCTCTGACTTAATATGCGGACTTCAAGGCAACCACTTGCAGGTTGTGTTATAGCACATCTATGTCAGTTACAAAGATACTGATACATGATTTTTATGATTTTTTCCGATATTCCGGATTAATTAACAAAATCGCTGCTTATCCCTTTAAAATAATATAAAAAGGAAATAGGACACCTCGCGACATGAGGATGTGAAATAATTATTATGATACGGACAATTGTCATATCATATCATTCTTTGAATGTAGGTGCTCATATACAAAATTGTATTGCTTATTTTATATAGGATAAATTGAAAAGCAATGTTGCCCTTGCAAGATCTAGGTTTCTATGGCCCGGCGCGGCGCTAGCCATCTCATCAGTTGCAGTATTTAGAGTACACGATTGGATCTAATTTAAAGGGCATTTCGTGATCCACAGCCTCGCCCGCCTAACCATAGAGATAGGAGAAAAGGAGAAAGCTCTACCCTAATTGCATTACGCAATGCCGATTATCCCAATTATGTCACTTGGCAACTAATTGTAAAAGCATAGACCAACAAAGGCCACTTCTCGGCAGGGAGTACTCTTTCATCCCTATGATCATCGCCGACAGAAGCGACCCTCTGTTGACGATTTCGTGGGACGCTCAGCTGAACAAGTCATGACCTGTGCGCAGAAAAGTATGTCCCCGATGCGCAGTGGTTTGTTTACATGTGGAGACGAAAACAAAGAGATTGAGTCGATTACAGCCGAAATTCTGAGTATTTCAGTCCAAAAAAGGCGGAGATAGCATGTTCCTAAGATGAGTTACATTGATTCTAGTTTTTACTCGTACTTTTCGGCTTTTAAAAACTTGAATGTTTTGTAACGCCGTATTTCTTAAAGTATGATATTTGGAGACGAAATCTAACTTGAATTGGGAAGAAAAAATGCCGTAACTAAACAATGACACCAAATTTGACAGTGCCCGAAGTTGCCCGGTTTTTCAATTTTGTCCCGAAGTTGGCCATATTTACCACAGCATTGCACATCGATGCAATGTCGATGCACATGCATTCAGCATTAATATTGATCTCTTGTTGGTATTGGACGTTTTGCGACCTGTTTTGCGAGTGCGGCGATGATGAATGGTAAAAGGGGTTTTAATAGAGCTTTCTCCTTCTCTCTCCTACCTTTATGGCGTGACTTACCTAAAATGTTGAGATTTTTTTTATCATCTGAACTGTTGTCCTAAGTATAGTATGTGTGCCTAATCTTACGTGCAAACTCGGACAGGAATTACAACACAGTGTGGGGACATTGTAAATACAGACATATCTATTGATCAGGGATATCTAGTGAACCATACACAAAAATGAAGCGATAGAATCACGAAATGGACCTTTAAGGGCAGGCATCCAAACCTAATCACCGGTTGCTGGCCGTCCCTCCAGGTTCTTGCCGGTTGGAACCTGTGTAGAAGTAATTATAGACCGCCGTACTCACAGTGCGGCTACAATGGTAAAGAATAGGGCACTCGATTCAGTTGACTCTTCACGCAACATTAGTTTCGACGCTTTATTCCGTTGTCGTTTATGGAGCCCGGACTGTGGCTCCCGGCGGACCATAATTACTTTTACACCGGTTTCTATTGTTCTACACAACGAAATACGCGGGAAATACGGTTCATCCGCCAGTCCCGCCCATCTGAACACAACAATGCTACATATTCCAACAATAGCTCATGCCACCAAACCGCTGCGCGACGGTCCGCTCAAAGTAAGCAAAACACCAAGGAAGCCGGATAACAGTAGATAATCTAGTTATTTGGATTCGCTTTGTATTGCCATTGTGTCGGTGAATATCTCTACTTGATCTTTGTTGAAAGTTACTTTTTTAATGAAGGTCCCAGCGTAATGTACAGTCCGAGGACTGGCACTGCACTAGGGACGTGGTTTAACTCGCTGCGCAAGATTCATAGGACAGGTATTGAAACTTATCCGTGTCTTTGGTATGTACTCGATAATCGAGTACTCTGGATTCTATAGCGACAAGGTTTATAAATTTCAGGTAACATGTCACTTGTTGATGGACACACGAAAAGTAAATTTGAGTGTTGGATGTGCATATTTCATGAACCTGATTAATGTTTCCAGTTTTTCGTCTGACGAGTGATATCCTGTTAATATGTCATCTCTATGTCTGTAAAAAACGTAACATTCGCATCAAATTCGAGGATGTTTTTTCTCATTGCATGAAGCACAATATCTGGCTTACTGTATTTTGCGAAACGAAACGAAACAGAACTCCCATAGGATTACACGCTTTATTCCGTTATGCACGTTATGCATGCATGACGGAACAAAGCGTGTAATCCAATGGGAGTTCTGTTTCGTTTCGTTTCGTTTCGCAAAATACAGTAAGCCCAATATCTGATATTTCAGTGCTTACATTATTACCCATGCAAACCCCAATAGTTTATTTGACGGAATTGACATATGTTTTAAAAATCCTTTTTAAGATAAGTTGTAACAGAATGCTCATCTTAGAGTTTGGTGGTTTGACAATTTCATATTTATTATTCGTTTCTAAAGGTTGGCAGAAAATATCTACATTTATCTAGAGGAATAATTGTGTTTAAGCTGGTCACATCGCATAATTGATTAAGATAACAGCATGATCTAGTGCGTCCTTCAAGTATGCGGCTTGTCGTTTTACAATTGGCAGTAAAGTAATTGGCCTTGTTCAAGGCGGTATACCAACTTCATTCTTTGGTTCTGATACAAATAATGTCACAGATCATAGGCAGAAATCATACAAGGATTGGAGCATACCCCTCCCTAAAACTAAAAAATGGCGAGAATTCACTCTATTAAACACCTAATTTGAGGTCTCCAATTTCACCTGGCCTATGTTCCATGCTTCCACTAGCAAGTTCAATAAGTTCAACTCAGGCAGAGCGCCTTGTTAAGTCTGTCAGGCTTTTTCTGCATTTGCAAAAAAAATATAGGAGTTTTATACAGGGAAGGTTAAAACAAAGCAATGTAATCAAGGCTGTCATTCTGAGTAGCACAACACTGCACCTGACCACAACATGTGTTTGTGGTTTTATACATAGTCTAGTAGGCCCTGGATCCAGTGCACAAAAGACCACCAGGGAGTATACCATCTTTTTAAAATCTTTCTCTAGACAGGGTAACCCCTTCAATGCTAAAGCATGCTGATTTCAAACCTGAAAACACAATGCTCAAAATAATTAAGAATAAATGTCAATAAGACAATACAGTGAAAAATCAAATTGTCGGTTCTTAGCAGACAGCCTTGATCAAGGCTATAAAGTAATCAACGAATTTTGAGATGTATTTGATTTATAAATGAAGAATCATGGAGTGTTTAGGGCGTTTGTTATATTTTCTTGAAAATACTGATATATAACTTAAGAGTGTAGGAACCGTGCACACCCTCAAAACATCTTCATTCATTCTATGAAAATTTAAAGTTAAGATTGTAAAAAGGACGTTGTTTTATACTATTTTTATACTTATTTAAGATGGGTTGGTTGAACTTGGTTCATCGACAGTTGGTATTTTGGTCAGTAGTTAGAATTTCACTTTGATGTTTGAGTATAATTAAAGAGTACATAAAATGCAGTTAGAATCAACTATTAATTCAATTTTACCAACAATTCAAATTCGACAGTATGTCGTGATCACGACGATATCATATTAAGTGGAATAAATATATATTTGTTTTTATAGTTTGCAAGATTCTTCCAAATATTCCCATTCAAATACACAGGCGTATGTATTATATCCATGTATTATTCTGTTATGACGTCTCGTAGACGTCTAAGGTCAGAAATACCTTTCAAACACTAATAAACGAGCCTTGTGCACAAATGATCTGAATTTTATATATAATAAACAGTTTTAATGATCTTTACTTGATTTGGTTCAAGAATTTGGTATGTCCAAAAACAACTTTACATAAAATCACACTCAATATTAAATAAGATTACATGTATACTTAATTGTAAACAAGAATGTCCATTAATCTCCACAAGAAGCGTTGCAGTTCAACGATGATATGTCCTCACAGCGAAGACTTCAAAATGACAGCGCACAAGTTCATACAAAAAAAAAAAAAAAAAAAAAAACGAATTTTGAGATGTATTTGATTTATAAATGAAGAATCATGGAGTGTTTAGGGCGTTTGTTATATTTTCTTGAAAATACTGATATATAACTTAAGAGTGTAGGAACCGTGCACACCCTCAAAACATCTTCATTCATTCTATGAAAATTTAAAGTTAAGATTGTAAAAAGGACGCTGTTTTATACTATTTTTATACTTATTTAAGATGGGTTGGTTGAACTTGGTTCATCGACAGTTGGTATTTTGGTCAGTAGTTAGAATTTCACTTTGATGTTTGAGTATAATTAAAGAGTACATAAAATGCAGTTAGAATCAACTATTAATTCAATTTTACCAACAATTCAAATTCGACAGTATGTCGTGATCACGACGATATCATATTAAGTGGAATAAATATATATTTGTTTTTATAGTTTGCAAGATTCTTCCAAATATTCCCATTCAAATACACAGGCGTATGTATTATATCCTGTTGGACGTGCAACGCTGCTTCCTTCAGATCATTAAGAATGTGTCTGTGTTTTGTATCCTACAGGCAAATGCTCGTTTTTAAACAAACCGCTAAAATGTTGCATTTCTTTCCGAAGCAATCGCCCTGTGTTACTGATTGTGACATACCCTTTGTATAGGTGAGAACTTATAAATATATCACTTACGTTAAAGAGACATGAGGAGATTTCCAGAGAGAAGCGCCCCCAATTTTTTTCGAACCCGTTTTTTGCATATTTGGAATGCTTTCCAATGTATTAGATCACACCTGAAGTGAATAAGCCGAATACAACATCTTTATGTAATAATATTTGATTTAGTACTTTTTTCTGTCGTGCACGACAGAAAGTCAAAGCACGGTGTCTTAGTAAGGCAATTCAAAACAAGGTTTGCTTTTTTCTTTGTACTTGTTTATACAATAAACCTCGACTTTCTTTGTAGTTGGGGTCTACAATCGATTCTGTGCTATTTGAGAGGAATTCGTATCCTAAAAAAATCTCCTCCTGTCACTTTAAAAGGGACATGGGGGGGGGATGGCAGATATTACTCATAAGTCTTTGATTCCATCCATCGAGACCCGAATTATATTTGAAATGCTACAGGTATATGTCATCCCTAGAATCATAACTGCAATGGATCTATCAGGGCAATATACGAGGATACTTCAGCTCTAGTAATTACATCTGACGACGAAAAGGATCCTTTCTAAATACCGGCTAGAGTACTCCAGTGATATACCTTCAATGTCACCTTTTCTCTTTATTATTGAACTGAATTATGTCATGTGATAAAAAAAGCATAACTCCCTATTTTTTTTGGCTCGCTCCGCTTGCAAAATATATTTTTTGTTTTTGAGCTATTTTAATTTTTTTGGCCGTTTTGGAATGGAAGGGGTCCACCCAATCCTCCTGATTACGAGCTTCCCTGCCTTGTTCCCTAATCAACACATCACGAAACACCCCTTTCTTGACATCACTATTATATGTTATATAACTTATACACAAACTTTAGAGAGTTGATTGGTAAAACTGCACCACGTGACATTAATACTATTTCTAGTTTGCGCTTCAATCCACCAAAGTACTATTGCATGCTTTAACAGCGACAGTATTCGACACATCACATGCTTGCTTGTCACGCGATATCTGGAATGAGATATTTCTATAGGTACGAGTTTGCCCTTGGACTTGTCGATTTCATACGCGGGTAAAGGGTGAAATAACCAAGGCAGTAAATCTTGTTATTACTTTAATACAAAAGTAATCAATGGAATGGAAATTCCATTCAACTTCAGTTGTTCCATACACCCATATTTCACCCGGTGAAAATATTCTTTCAATTGCACGAATGAAAGCATTACACAGCTGTATACTATGCAGTAAACTAGAAGGTTATCAAGTAATGCTCTAAACAAGACAAGCATCGCTTCTTCTTATCGTGTCCGAACATAGCGGTTCTCAAATATGATCTAGCCAGAGATGGGTACAATGTCTGGCTGCTTAACTGAATTCCGCAAGGTCCTTGTCTGTGCATTGTTGCTCCAACAGTGGGCAGACCAAGGGATGTTCTATTGTGTGTCGTGCTGTTCCACAACAACAGGTAGTGTCCTGAGCTGACTTCCCGGTAGCCCCACTTCTGCAAGGAAAGCTTAGATCGTCCGATTCTGTCTCACTCTGCTGAGACATCGCCATTCAACCCATGAGGAGTCAGCTCCAGGTGGAAGATGCTCACCAGGTTCAATAAGCAAGGCATTGAGAGCTGCCTGTAGGAGACAGTGCATGTCAAAATGGATGAGAAAATTATTTGGATGATTTTGCACATCATGAGATACATCTCCGTGTGTATGGGGGTTGTCTTAGTACAAAAATACACCGCCAAGTATCTGTACCTCAAGCCACCTTTTAATATTGATGCTTACATATTTCTTGGTAATTATAAAAATTAGAAAACCCACCTGGGGATTTGCCCCCCCCAAGCTTTCAAAAATCATCAAAATGAAATTTTCTATTTTGAAAGTGAAGGATAAAAATTGCACAACAAATCAATGTAAAATATCGTTTACAGAAATCGTCAATTGATGATTTTCTACAAATTTTCTACAACTCAAATTTCGCCATTGATTTTGAATTCATTGCGCCATTTCCTTCTAAATATGAACATGCACTTAAAAATCTTATATTGACGGATATGACATAACACATTCCCATTCATTGCGACATACACTGTCCCTAAAGAATAAGACTAAATGCGGGGTGTTACTGCAAAAAGTAGATCATTAGAAAGTAGGAAAAAGTCGAACTTACAAATATAAAAAATGAATATTTAGGTGAGAATTCTACTAATATTGATTATAATAACTTGAATAATAGTAATCATACCACAGGACCATCAACCTCATCATCAGCCTCATCATAATATTAATACATGTAGTAATTATTGTGATGATGATGATGTCGATGTCGATGATGATGATGTCGATGATGATGTCGATGATGATGATGATGATGATGATGATTGTTGTAATAATTTTCTAAAATGAAAGACGAAAATTTTCACAGAATGCAAGGGGAATTATACATGAGTCATATACTTTTGGAATGTAAGCAAGCTTTATAAAATGTCAAATGTGCACTTCTGGGATTTCTGGTAGAAGGCTTATATCAATATTATATCATTTCAAATTATGAAAAAATACATTCTTTTATTTCTCAACAACCAACTTCCCCAGATAATTTCGTATATTTCCTGATCGTATAGATTTTTGTCTTCCCTTCCACAGGCGCATCTATTTCTTTAACATTCATTATTCGCAAAGGGATGATTTTCTCATGTATGTCATATATGCACATATCCCCGAGGAAAATGAACTTAACGCAATCTAGGTTAACTCTATGGATCATGCCGGTATTGTAAGTTCTTTAGAGTGACAATGTATTGCCTTCATTTGAAGCACTCTATGAAGTGCACACCCGCACTCCAATTTGATATAATTTTGTTCATATAATTATAATGAATACTTCCCCGATCCCTGAGATTTGAAACAATAAAAAAGATGTTTCTACTTGAGTATATTTCAGACAGGACATCACTGTTTTAACTTTCATTGCCTTCGTGGGCCGAGGGGCTAAAAGCCCCGGGGGGGGGGCTGACTTTGGAAAGTGGTACGGGTATGTACGCGTCTCTCCAGTAGTTCCCAAGACACCTATAATTCAGGTCTTAAGGTAACCTTTTCAGATTTATTTTGCCTCAAAGCTCCCATGCCCCTACTTTCGGAGACAAAATCAGTTCACAAGCTCTAAATTCAGAAATCGGGGCCGCACATCCCTACCTGAAAAATGAGTGCCCCGGGGCTAAAAGAATAAAGATAAGGTGTCAACAGCTTACTGGGAATCTCGATCATTCTGCACGTGGGTACTCTATAAATTTTACAATTTTTATTAATGCAAAAAATATTGGACCAAATAGTATTGACCAGTCTGCACAATGTATGCACACCACCCTAGACCGATTTAATTTGATATATCATCATGCTTACAATGAATAATTTTTTCTCTGTTGTCAAGCTCTGATCATTGGCAATACGAGTCATAACTACGATATTTATCTACAATAAATTAATTTTTCCTTGGAGAATTACAGCCAATGACAGCGCTCCTTATATATCAATTCCAAAGTTAAATATGATAGAATAATATCTACAGGAGAAGAACGGAAATTGAGTCAAAAGGAGTACTCTCATGGTCTTGTAATATCTCTTAAGAAAATAGTTCCCTGGAATTCCTACTAGGAAAAATATAAATGTAGCCTGGGAGAAATTCAAGCCCGAAGGAGCGCACTCATTGGCTGGAGTGAGCAAACATTAAATCACGACCGCATTTAATGTATGGTTTTCCTTCCGGTAACCCCCCCCCCACACACACCACACATACAGCTTGAGATGGTTTATGGTGCTGTGCAGTTTCTGAAGATCTGTAGTGCCCATATTATGTTTCAAGAGTAAAAGGCGCGCGTGTCTTATACACATTGAACGAGATGAATGAAATTAAAATTGGATTTTCAATAGAAGTAGGCCATCAGGGTAGGAAGATGGCGGTACGTGCGAAACGAATTTGCAGGCCCCAAAATGGGTGGAATATGGCAAGGTCGCTGTTTAGGCTCTCGTATTGGGAAAAATGAATCTGAAGAACCCCCATACGTTGAAACATATCTTAAAAGTTAGAATTATTTTTTAACTCCAAAATGGTTGGATTCAAAGCAGAGGAAAAACCGCCTCTTGCCACCTTCACTTCAATGAAGAGTTCAGTATAAATGAGTAGCGTGAAATATCTTCTGCAAACAATCTCTTGGGACGGGTCCATATTAAGGAATAACAGAAAAGGGCAAAAACCACGCACCCCCACACAAATCAACACCTACCCACCCTCATACTGCCCGAAGATTTTAAACCACAAATCCACGTTATATAACTTGCCACAACCGTTTCACAAGAGACAAATTGTCAACACTACATGAAATGTTGACAACGGTAAGTTGGATTTGAAATACTGTATATAAGCCACTGTCCCTTTTTGACTCAGGAACTTAGGAGGAAACAGTTCAGTGAACAAAAACTCCAAATTAAAGATGAGTGTTTTCCAACTTTCATACATAGCCATCTTACCTTTTAGTTTATTATTGTACAGGTTTTAAGTAGGAGGTTCCTAGGAATGTGTGTGTAGATTTTTCTACCTTTGAAGCCGTAACAGGACTCTATTTTTTTTCACATTTTTAACAATTTTTGCAGTTTTTTATGGGTCTATAAAAACTCTAAATGGAATGGTAGCTCAAAATGTGTATTCTCATAAACGAGGGGGATTTTATAAAACAAAATATATGTATAAATAAAAAATCCATGAATAATGTACGGTGAACATATAATTAGAAAAAGATTTTAGTCACGAAATCGAATACAATCCCAAGGGTATTATAACGTTTATTTTTTGAACGATGATGTGATACCAATCCCTGAACCCTCACCCATTTCTTGAAGTATTTTCGCAGGAATTATAGAAAATTTTCGGAGATTTTCCTCTAAATTATAAAACCGTTCTTGAAATGTCTAGGGCTTGTTTACTTCAAATTGTGGACGCACGTATCGCGATGTCTTTAGAAAACTGGTGGAGCATCCTCGTATACCTCACGTACAGAAATATTCCCCGCCGAATGATATGGACCTTACTTGTGTTCAGACAAAGCTTTATTGCATTAGATTTATACTCTTTATCAATTTCAACTGTATGTTTTATTTCAAAACCCCATGACAGATTCATCCACGAAGTGGCCATTATTCCAAAATTTTTTTATACAGAGAGCTTTGTTTCTTTGTTGTTCCTTCTATTAACCACATTCATAATCCACACTCTAAAACCCTCCTGCACATAAAAACACAAAACAAAGAAAAACATACACACACGCACATCATTTTCTCTTTGAATTTCCATTAATGTTCGACTAAGGTAGAAGATGATATTCAGAAATAATAAGTAAACACCTGCTCCAATTAGTTTGTTATCTTTCCCCACGCAAGCTCTGAAAAAATGTGTTCCCTGCCGGATTCGAACCTTCTGCGTACTAATCTATAGGTCGTAGGTTCGAAGTGAGCACTGCATTCCTAAAGAATTGCACCAGGAGGAGTATTATACAAATCATATTGGTGATTCTCTAGGTTAATAAGGTTGAATGATTTTTTTGTCTTTCCACATGAGAGAGTCATTGTATACAAGCTCTGAAACAAAAAGCCTATGTGATTTTGACCGGATTCGAACCGGCGACGTCCTCCGTGCTAGACACACGCTTGTACCACTAATAAACCATGGAGTCTGAATTAGGAACGGAATGATGAGTTCATCCAAGTCTTATATCCGAAGGGTTTATCGCATATCAGCTTATACCTCAAATTCACCCTTTTGAGGTAATTGTATTTTCTGCATGTGTATAAACAAGTATGTTTATCACTTTTCTTGGTTGAAAAAAAAGAAAAGAAAAAGAACTGCTTAGAATTCGCGTTTTCCTATTGCCCAATGTTCTCATCTGTATCAAAACATCGGAAAGTGATAGCAGTGGATGTTTTCAATTCAGTCAAAATTGAAAATTGAACATGAAAAACAGCTGTCTGTTCGACGTTTTTTTCATGTTTATTTTTAGCACTGGTTTGAGCATAACAGCAGATCTTCAGCATTTGTACTTAAAAAAAAGAACGTTAACTTCCTTGTTCCCAAAACTGTTCCTAAAATTCACATTATAGCCTATTGCTTCTTTTTTAAATATTAAACGGAAAGAAAGTAGTAATAGTGATTTTTTTCGTTCAATTAAAATGTCCAGGTAAATTGCAGTGATACGTCAAAGTTAGCCCACAAACAAACTGAAGGAATCTGTGAACGTCTTCACGAGGTCCAATCATAACTCCAACAATACCGTCAATGTTGCGCTTGAATTGCGATTTTGTACTTAGCGGCAGAGCTGGAAATGTTAAGTTTATGTCCGTCCATGATGAAATAGTGCCACCTCAAGAAAATGACCTCTAACTTGACTTGCCTCAACCAATAAAACAACTAATGGATGAGCGTAGGCATGTATGCGCTATTTCCCGGCTATTTCATATTGGAAGGCCGTTTCCATCAGCCGTTGAATTATTATCGGAGATCTCCAATATTAATTATTCTAATTACAAAATTACTTCGTTTGCGATACATAGACATTTTCGAGCTTAACCATTCACAGGTATTTTTTACTAGCCAGTTACCAATGCAACCGTGTAAAAATCTCAAAATTTTTGAAAAATTGGGGGCGCTCTTCAAAAAATGTGCTATTATTGCTTTAAGTTTTTCTTCGGAGAAAGTTTATATTGTTCACTGTCTAGTGATATGAGAATGAAGAAATAATGTTGAAAAAATGATAAACTGTCCTTCATTTGTACGGACTGTTGTACAGACAATGGCACGAAGTAAAGTGTTCGTATTAATTTATTCATATAGTTGTAAAAGGGTGCACTTTCATATGTCCAAAACCAATATTGGCCAACCCATTGTAATATATAATATTACTCCTACTTCATGTCATTTTGAAGTGATATTAAATTGATTTAATTTCTTGCAATAGAATATCAAATCAAACCACCATTATGCTAACATTTATATTTTCTGGATGTGTTATCCAGTGACCTTAGAGGTTGGTATTATAAATGATAAAATACCATGCCGGAAAATTGATATGGATTTTTCCCCTGAAAATCAATTGCAAAATTCATAACCAAGGAAAGGTATCAGAATATTTTTGCATGTTCATTTTACGGTTGGTTGTTTAACAATGAAATGTACTTGCAACTCTGCATTCTCTCTGGACGTCATTTATTATTACCACGAAGATGGGTACTCTTCCCTTGCGCAATTAATTTTGCCCATTTTACTACCAAATTAGGAGGAATTTGATAAAATATTCAGATAAGTCACAATATTGATTAGGCTTGGGAATTCTGATTAATATTCCATTTTGTGCTAAATCTGGCTTAAAACGACCGTTCGTACTATAAACCGAAATTTCTATGAACAAACGTAAAGATTAAAATGCCGATCTATTTAAGTAGGTCATCTAATATTAAAGGCTGACTCAGAGATTTTGAAAAAATATATTATTTTTCTGGGTATTAATTAATATAGTCAACTAGAACTAAAGATAGAGCACCTAAAATGCTAAATTCCAAGGTTTAGGATTAATCGAATTTTTTTTGTGTTTGTATATCATAACTTATACCAGGAGGACTGTATGAATCCATCTCACAACACAGGACCAGTGTTAAAGAATTTTCACCTCAATAAGTCAGTGATCCCAAAAACGGGGGATCCTATTATTAACACATCAAAAAAAACTCTTACATTTAAACTCATGTTAGCCTCAAAGTACGGCTAAAAGTACTTTTTTAGGCATGCCCTGAAATTATTGTGGTCCCTAAACTTCTTGAACACTTTTTCACCCCTAATCGGACATATTGTGAGTAAGTAAGTAATTAGGCACATGCAATGCATTGTGGGATTGATTCAAAACACCCTCTGAACAGGTACCATAGGATATAACAAGTCGTTGATCTTTGGCTTAGCTATTCACACATCCCCAAGTAGTATTATGCGTATGCCATAAAACCAATTTTGTTAGAAAATTGATGCGCCATTCTAAAAAAAAAACTAAAAAAAAACCCTATGGGTTAGCCTTTAAGTCCTACTTTTAATTACTGTAAATTGTCTGTCATATGTTGATAAGGTTAAAGGTTGTCGGAAAAAAATCTGCTTTACACTGCAAAGCAACAAATCAATCAGACAACCTGTTTATTTTAAATTTACATTGTACTTTACAACACACAACAACTCTTCACAAACACTAAAATCGTATAAACGCCCAGTGCTATTTAATTAACGCTAAAAAACATGTTAAAATGCATTACAAATATGTTAATGTTATTAATTAATGACAGGACAAAGTTAAAACGCGGTTACTTCATGCATAATGTAGAGGGTATGGTTCCATTTTGGAACAGAGATGTGTTGATACCGTATCTTTAAAAAAAACGAAGATATAGAGTATAAAATTAGCATGAATAGATGAGAATGTGAAGGTATTGTTCTGGTATTGCAGATAAAAGCATAAATATTTTGGTTATATAATCAATTAAAATAAATTAAATTTCCTATCCCTTTTGAGTTAATGCAGTAAATTTCATGTTTAATGATCATATTAGTTGTTCTTGGTGCCAGAGGGAAGGGTTGAAGGAATTTACAAGATTATGTGGAACGTAAATGTCTTGCTCGTTATGACATATTTGGTGTTTTTGTCACTCAATAGTATAAATTAATTTTAACCGAAAAACACTTTCACTTTAAAAGGGCTCGAGGCAATACAAAAAATACCGCCTGTCTTATTTATACGCACACGTGCAATACAACACATGTTTTGCAGCAGAGATATTGTGCACATCAAAGAACAACTTAAATCTTACTGAATTGGTAACCGATCTTCGTGAGGCGATGCAAACATGTTGCAGTCCTACGGTAGGCCATGCAAAACAGTCTGCACAAAATGCAACGCTGGCATCCTTGAGTATTTGAGATGGGAGGATGAATTCCACAGCGAAAATTTTGTAAACAGTTCATATGGAGTGGAAAGAGTTATAAATATTATTAATCCGGTTTCTAAGGATTTCTTAAAAAGATTAAAAAGGTGATAGTTTGCTATATAATGGGGAAATATTTCTAAAGATCCGGTTTTTGAGCGCGTTGCAAGCTCCATATCAAATAGCCCAGAAAAAACCTGTTAGTGTGTTCGTGTGTGTGTTCGTTTCGTTCGTTTACGGAATATTAAAGGAGGTAATTCATGCTAGCTTGCCTATCTGTGCTCGCTGGGTACTGGAGCGGCCAAGGGGGTTGAAACAGCATTCAAAACCAGTCGTCCGTGCTTGTGCGCTGAATTTTGGAATTATTGCACGGAATAAAATAATTATCAGGTTGGGTGCTTGTATAGGTTATACACCACTAACCTGGCCGCAGCCGTAAGGATCAAAATATGGGTGGACTACTTTCTATGCATGGCATCTGAAAAAAGTTGCTTTAAAATGTCTGAAAATGCACCTAGTTATATTAAGAAAGTGATGAAAGTCATGATTGACAGGGTTTAGGTATTTGAGAATGGGATGTTTTTCTCAAAACGAGCGGCATTTGGGACAGTGAATTTGGGAGGAAATTACTCGCGCTCATCAATTTCAAATCGATCGTTTGCAAATTACTAGTTTTGGCGGACTATAGAGAATCTTGTGGTGCTGGTCTGACATCGGGGCAAGTTGGGATTCGTTAACTAAAAATTTTTCCGGTCATCATATGTTCAATTTTGGTTATTGGTATATGTTTCAGCTTGTTACTTTGGGGTGGTGATGTTGTTTATTTCCTCTGTGAGAGTTTTAAATGTGAAAGAACATGCCTCAAAGTTGCCATTTTTCCCCATGACTAATTGTGTATAAGGAGTAGGGTTGTTTTGTAACTATAGAGACAGCCAGTGTCATTATGTCGGTCTCCATTTTTTCTGAAAAGTTTTTGACCTTTCACCTCAGTCTTTTAATTGAATAGATATGTAAGTAAGTGTTTGCACTGAAAAAAAATGTGATTTATCATTTTTGCGGTACATGCATGTGCATTGGGCCCTATATTCGTAAGGTAGGTGTGCTCAGGTAGTAAGATTTGTCATGGCATTGGTAATTCCACCACCATCCGACGAATTCGGCAGACTCAACGGATAAATTGTGGGAATGTTGGTGGCAGAATACTAAATTATCCCGAGCAGATGAATAGGAATGGCCCAGTGTATTTTAGGTTATTTTACTGATAAGTGGAGCTAGAGTGGCGTAGGCCTACCCTTAAGACTAGCAAAAAGCTATCTGTCACGACCAAAATACGAAAATGATAAACTAGTAAAAGATACTTGCATTTTGATTTATCCACAGCCGTGGGGCGGGGGTGCGGGCCTAAATTATATTGGAGGTGATTGAACATGTAATGCTGTTCGGGACCCCGGGCCATTTTTATCATTCCTCGTCACCTAAAATGTCATAGTTTTGGACCAATTTTTCACTGTCACCCAAAGACCGCATGTTGGGGAACATTTTTCCACAAAGACACCTCGTTTTTATAAAAATTTGGACAAAATTTACCAAGGACCCCATGTGTGTTGAAAACATTTTGCCAATTTGTGCCCTAAATAACCCCTATTTATGGGCAGTTTGGCAGTTCTACCAAAGACACCATATTTGTGCATGTTTATAGTCACCGAATGCCCTTGGGTTTGAAATGTGCCATCATTTAAGTGGCCCCCCCGGGTTTTTAATTGCTTGACGCTACTAGATGGGGCACATCCTGGTTACCACTGCCTGGCTGCCAAAAGCAATATTTCTCAAAAAAAAAAGTACAGTGACCCCGGTATCTAGATCAAGATTAAGCTTTGTGCGTTTATATATTCAGAATTCTTGTCAATGAGGGCTCCCTGCATCAGGATATCCTATTAAAGTCTATGTAGTTAAAGGACAAAAGGACCGTGCAGGATGTTTCCTGAAACGTTTTTATCAATATTTGTATGTACATTAATGCACATTTCTTACTGAGTACCAAAAAACATCATGTTTGAATTCCCTCGACATTTGCACGATATCAGTGGATAGCCAAGTACGTCTGTTTATACCACACAACAGGAATTTGGAGGGTCTTAAGCAAATAGCCAACAGGTATCATAATGGAGTTTTAAAGGTATTTTTGAATGAAAGGTGATTGCAAAGAGGTCAATGGCTAGATTCATGACATTTTAAACTCGTTCAGAGCCCTTGTGTAGATATAGAGACAGCCAGTGATCATATGTCGGTCTCATTTTTTTTCTGAAGTTTTTGACCTTTCAACTTCAGTCTTTTAATTGAATAGTATAGTTACAGTAAGTGTTGTTGTGTACTGAAAAAAATGTGATTTTTATCATTTTAGCGGTAAATGCATGTGCATTTGGACCTATATTCTTAAGGTAGGTGAGCCTCGGTAGTGTAGTACGATTTTGTATGGCATTTGGTATGTGCCACCACCATCCGACGAATTCGGCAGCCTCAACGGAATAAATTTGTGGCTTGTGGTGGCGAACAGGATACTAAATTCATCACGAGCAGATGCATAGGAATGGCCCAGTTTTTAGAGTTCTTTTACTGATAAGTGGGATAGAGTGGGAGGGCCTACCCTAAGACTAGCAAAAGTATATCTGTCACAGACCAAAATACGAATAATAAAACTAGAAAGATAGATTGCTTTTGCTTATCCAGACCGTGGGCGGGGGGTGGGGCACTCACATTATGGAGGTGATGCACATGTAATGCTGTTTGGGGGGGGGGGGGACCCCGGTCCATTTTAATAATAATGCCTCACCTAAAAAAATGTCATAGTTTGGAACAATTTTTCCACTGTCACCAAAGACCGCTTTTTGGGGAAAAATTGTTCCACCAGGGACACCTCGTTTTTAGAAAACGTGGGCCAAAATTTACCAAGGACCCAAGTTTTGAACACATTTAGCAAATTTGTGCCCTAAATAAACCCCTAGTTATGGGCCATTGCTTTGCTTCTCACTAAAGACCCCATATTTGTGCATGTTATAGTCACCGAATGCCCTGGGGTTTGAATGTGCCATCCATTTCATCGTGAGCCCCCCACAGGGTAATGCTGACCGCTACTCAGCCTGGGGCCACATCCTGGTTACCATGCCTGGCGCAAAAAAAAGCCATACTTTCTCCAAAAAAAGTACCTTGACCCCGGTATCTAGATCAAGATTAAGCTTTGTGCGTGTATCTTCAGATTCTTGTCAATTGGGGCTCCCTTCATCAGGATATCCGATAAAGTCTATGTAGTGTGTAAGATGAAAAAAGGACCGTTCAGACTGTTTTCCTGAAAAGTTTTTATCATATTTTATTTACATTTAATGCACCATTTTACTGAGTACCAAAAAAAATCAGTTTGATTCTTCGACAGTTTTGCAACAAGATATCAGTGGATAGCCAGTACGTCGTATACAACACAACAGGAATTGGGAGGGGGTCGTAAGCAAGTAGCCAACCTGTCATCATAATGGAGTTTTAAGGTATTTTTGAATGGAAAGGATGCCAAAGAGGTCAATGTCTCGATTCATGACATTTAACTAGTTCAGAGCCCATTGTGTATATTAGAGGACAGCCACAGTGATATATGGCGTCTCATTTTTCTGAAAGTTTTGACCATTTCAACCTCAGTATTTAATTGAACTAGATAGTAAGTAAGTGTGCACTTGAAAAATGTGATTTTTATCATTTTAGCGGTACATCAATGTGCATTGGGATCTATATTCTTAAGGTAGTGGCTCAGGTGAATATTTTTTTTTTTTTTTGTATGGCATGTGGTATGTGCCACCGACCATCCGACGAATTCGGCAGCCTCAACGGATAAATTGTGTGGACTTGGTGGCACTAAATTCATTCCGAGCAGATGCATAGGAATGCCCAGTGGTATTTTTAGAGTTTATTTTACTGATAAGTGGACAGATTGGAGTAATGGAGGCCTACCCTAAGACTATCACAAGCTATCTGTCACGAACCAAAATACAATAATAAAACTATTAAAAAGATAGCTTGCTTTTGTTTACCAACCGTGGGCGGTGGGGCCTCCATTATGAGGTGATTTCACATGTAGCTGTTAGGACCCCGGTCCATTTTAATCATCATCGTCACCCCCAAAAATGTCCATAGTTTTAAAGTTTTTCCACTGTCACCCAAAGAGGGGACCTATATTTTGGGGAAAATTTTCCCACAAAGACCCTCGGTTTTAGAACCTTTGGCCAAAATCTTACCAAGGACCCCATTTTTGAAACTTTTAGCAAATTTGGCCCTAAATACCCCTATTTAAGGGCATATTTTGCTGTCTCTCCACCGAAGACCCCAATTTGGGCATGTTTACTGTCACCGATGCCCTTGGGTTTGAATGTGCCATCCATTTCATTCATGTGAGGCCCCCCCCCCCCCGGGTTAATTTGCTGACAGAAAATCGCTACTAGCTGGGCACATCCTTGTTATCACTGCCTGGCTGCAAAGCCAATTTTCTTCCAAAAAAATACATTGACCCCGTATCTAGATCAAGATTAAAGCTTTGTGCGTGTATATTCATATTTCTTGTCAATGAGGGCTCCCTTTCAATCCGTATATCCGTATAAAGTCCCCCCCCCCCCACCTATGTAGTTAAATGACAAAAGGCCGTTCAGACTGTTTTCCGAACGTTTTTATCCATATTTTATTTACATTAATTCACATTCTACTGAGTACCAAAAAAAAATCATTTTTGATTCCCTTCGACATTTGCACAGATTATCAGTGATAGCCAGTACGTCTGTTTATACAACACAACAGGAATTTGGAGGGTCCTTATAGCAAGTACCACCTGTCATCATAATGGAGTTTTAAAGGTAATTTTTGAATGGAATGTGATGCCAAGAGGTCAATGTCTAGATTCATTACATTTTAAACTATTTCAGAGCCCACTGGTGTATATATAGGTTATACACCACTAACCTGGCTGCCGTAAGATAAAACTCTTGGGTGGCCTACTTTCTGGCATGCATCTGAAAAAAGTGCTTTAAAATTCTGAAAATGCACTAAGTTATATTAAGAGTGATGGAATTTCAATGATTGACATGGTAGACGGGTATGTTTTCTCCACTAAGCGGCATTTGGACAGTGAAATTTGAGGAAATTACTCCTCGCCTCATCATTTCAACATCGATTTGCAAATTTACTAGTTTTGGCGACTATGGAGAGATCTTGGGTTGCCGGTCTGACCTCGGGCAAGTTTGGTGAATGTCGTAACTAAAATTTTTTTCCGGTCATGATATTTTCAAATTTTGTTATTTTGGTGATTTCAAGCTTGTACTTTGGGGTGATGGTGTTGTATTTCCTCTGTGAGAGTTTTAAATTGAAAGAAACGTGCTCAAGTTGCCATTTTTTTTTCCCATAGACTCCTGTGTATAAAGTGAGTGAGTGTGTGTAACCTATAGAGATAGCCAGTGATCATATGTCCGGTCTCATTTTTTTTCTGAAGTTTTTGACCTTTCAACCTCAGTCCTTTAATTGAATAGATAATGTAAGTACCCAAAAAAAATATCATGTTTGATTCCCTCGCATTTGCACAGATTCCTTGGATAGCCATTACGTCTGTTATACACACAACAGGAATTTGCAGGGTCTTAAGCCAGTAGCCAACCTGTCATCATAATGGCGTTTTAAAGGTATTTTTTGAATGAATGTGATGCAAGAGGTCAATGTCTAGAATTCCTGACATTTTTTACTAGTTTCAGAGCCCATTGGTGTAATATAGAGACAAAACCAAGCCAGTGATCATATGTCTGTCTCATTTTTCTGAAGTTTTTGACCTTCAACCTCGGTCCTTTTAATTGAATAGATATGTAAGTAAGTGTTGCACTTAAAAAATGTGATTTTTAATCATTTTAGCGGTACATCAATGTGCATTGTGACCTATATTCTTAAGGTGGGAGCTTCAGGTATTAAGATTTTGTATGGCATTTGGTATGTGCACCACCATCCGACGAATTCGGCATCCTCAACGGAATAAATTGCTGTGGCTTTGGGGCAGAATACTAAATTCATCCCGAGCAGATGCATAGGAATGGCCCAGTGTATTTTAGAGTTTTATTTTAACTGATAAGGTGGAGCTAGAGTGGAGATCCTAACCCTTAAGACTAGCAAAAGCTATCTGTCACGTGACCAAACTACGAATAATAAAACTAGTAAAAGATAGCTTGCTTTTGCTTATCCAGACCGTGGGCGGGGGTGGGCACTCAACCACATTATGTGAGGTGATGCACATGTAAATGCTGTTAGGACCCGGTCCAGTTTAATCATCATCGTCACCCCAAAAATGTCATAGGTTTGGACAATTTTCCACTGTCACCCAAAGACCGCTTATTTTGGGGAAAATTTTCCACAAAACACCTCATTTTTAAGATTTTGGCCAAAATCTTACCCAGGACCCAATTAATTGTTTTGAGGGTATAGAATTGTTAAAATGGAGGAAAGGTCACGCCATCTGATTGTTTACCCCTACGTCTGTACCGTTGCCCTGGGACTTACGCTTCCGGCACTTGTTGGCGGGGCGCCCCCCTCCCCTTGTCCTTTTTCTATGCACTATACCGCTTTCACCCCTTTTTGCTGCCGCCCTGGTTTTTTCCTTCCAACGCGACCCTTATCAGCAATTCTCAAGAGGCAAGACCCCGGACTTCCCAATTCGTCTAGGGTGCACGCTGTTCGAGCCCCTCAGTACAGTTCTGGTCCAGACGAGGGGTTCAGACTTGGTTCGTCTTGCTTCGTGCTTTGTTGAGAATTGGGAGGGGCCGTCGTGTACGGTTTATGGGTTGTTTCTTTTAGTGGCGGTTCTGTCGAGGTCGGGGAAAGGGACGGGGTTGTAAGAGGCCGTGATCAGGGGGGGGGTGTGATGGTTTGTTTTCGACAGATGGATTGTTTGTGAGAGGGGAACTCGTGGAGCTCTTTCAACATTTGGGGCTCGTGTGGGACTGTTGGGTGAATTTAGGTGCTAGGGAGTAAAGATGTGGGGGGGGGGTAGGTGGGGATTGGCCCATTGTGGAGATATGCACGGCGGCTTAGAGGGTGAGACTTCTGATCGTTGTGTGGTTGGGATTTAGGAGGGGGGGTTTAGGAGGTATAAAGCTATATTTTTGGATCTTGCGGGGTGGGGGACGTGGGTAGCGTTTTTTAGGGTCCGAGTGGTGGCGGTGGGTGCATGGGGATTGATGTTGCGGGGTTTTAAATAAATTGTGTTTTGGAAACATTTTGCAAATTTGGTGCCCTAAAAACCCCTATTTATATGGGCAATTTGCGCCTCTGCCCCTAAAGACCCCATATTTGGTGCATGTTTTATTAGTCACCGACTGCCCTTGGGTTTTGTGAGTCCATCCATTTCATGTGAGCCCCCCCCCCCCCGGGTTTAATTGCTGACTCGCTACTAGCTGGGCCATCCTGGTTACCACTGCCTGGCTGCAAAATCCATATTTTTCTTCTCCTTTTCTTTCTTTTTTTTTTCTTTCCTTCTTTGTTTCTTTTTTTTCTTTTTTTCCTTTTTTCTTCTTTCTTTTTCTCCAAAAAAAGTACATTGAGATTGACCCCGGTATCTAGATAAAGATGTAAGCTTTGGTGCGTGTATATTCAGATTTCCTGTCCATGAGGGCTCCCTTTCATCAGGATATCCTAAAATTCTATGTAGTTCAATTGGGGACCAAAAGGACCGTTCGACTGTTTCCTGAACGTTTTTATCCTATTTGATTACATTTAATGCACATTTCTATGATACCACAAAAAAATCATGTTTGATTCCCTTCGAATTTGCACAGATATCAGTGGATAGCCAGTACGTCTGTTATACAACACCACTGAATTTGGAGGGTCTTAAGCAAGTCGCCAACCTGTCCATCATAATGGAGTTTTAAAGTATTTTTTTTGAATGAAAATGTGATGCAAAGAGGTCAAAGTCTAGATGCTGACATTTTACCTAGTTTCAGAGCCCATTGTGTATAATAGAGACAAGCCAGTGATCATAATGTCGGTCTCATTTTTTTTCCTGAGTTTTTGACCTTCAACCTCAGTCTTTTTAATGAATAGATTTGTAAGTACCAAAAAAAAATCCTGTTGATTCCCTTCGACTTTGACAGATTCAGTGGATAGCCAGTACGTTTGTTATACAACCAACAGGAATTTGGGAGGGTCTTAGAGCACGTATCCAACCCTGTCATCCAATAATGGAGTTTTTAAAGTTATTTTGGAATGAAATTGATGCAAGAGGTCATGTCTAGATTCATTACATTTATAAACTAGTTTTCAGAGCCCACTGTGTATATATATAGGTTATACCCACTAACCTGGCTGCCGGAATGATCACAAACTTGGGTGGACTACTTTTCTTGCATGGCATCTGAAAAAAAGTGTTAAAAGTCTGAAAATGCACTAGTTATAATATTAAGAATTGATAAATTTCATGACTTTGCCATGGTCTACTTGGTATGTAACTAAAATCTCTCCAACTAGCGGCCATTTGGACAGTGAATTTGAGGATTACTCCGCGCTCATCATTTTCACAATCCGATTTGCAAATTACTAGTTTTTGTTGTGGCGACTATAAGACTCTTGGGTTGTCGGTCTGACATCGGTCAAGTTTGGTGATTTCGTAACTAAAAATTTTTCGGTCATCATATGTTCAAATTTTGTTATTTGGGTGATTCAGCTTGTACTTTGGGGTGATTTTGTTGTATTTCCTCTGTGGAGTTTTAAATGTGAAAGAAACATGCGCAAAGTTGGCATTTTTCCCATAGACTACTGTGTTAAGTGAGTGAGTGGTGTGTAACCTATAAGAAAAGCCCAGTGATAGCTGTGTGTGGGTGGCGGTCTCATTTTTTTCTGAAGTTTTTGACCTTTCAACCTCAGTCTTTTAATTGAATAGATATGAAGTACCAAAAAAATCATGTTGGATTCCCTTCGACATTTGCACGGATATCAGTGGATAGCCAGTTACGTCTGTTTATACAACCCAACAGTAAATTTGAAGGGTCTGAAGCAAGTAGCCGACCTGTCATCATAATGGAGTTTTTAAAGGTATTTTTTTTTTGAATGAAATGTGATGCAAAGAGGTCACTGTCTATATTCATGACATTTTTAAACTAGTTTCAGGAGCCCATTGTTATAATATCGAGCAGCCAGTGATTCATATGCCGGTCTCATTTTTTCTGAAGTTTTTGACCTTTCACCACCTCAGTCTTTTTATTGAATAGATATTTAGTACGTGGTTGCACTGAAAATTGATTTTTATCATTTTACCGGTACATGCATGTGCATTGGGACCTATATTTCTTTCTTAAGGAGGTGACTCAGGTAGTAGATTTTGTATGGCATTTGATGTGCCGACCACATCTGACGAATTATTTCGGCAGCCTCAACGCAATAAATTGTGTGGACTGGTGGCAGAATTACTAAATGCATCCCGAGCAGATGTATGATGGCCCGTGATTTTTTAGAGTTATTTTACTAAAACTGATAAGTGGGAGCTAGAGTGGATAGGCCATACCCTTAAGACTAGCAAAAGCTTAATCTTTCACGACCACAATACTAAATAATAAAACTAGTACAAGATAGCGTTTCTTTTGTTTATCCAGACCCGGGGCTGGGGTGGGGCACTCACATTATGGAGGTGATGCACATGTATGCTGTTAGGACCCCGGTCCATTTTAATCATCATCGTCCACCCCCATAAATGTCATAGTTTTGGACAATTTTTTTCCACTGTCAAACCCAAAGACCCGCTATTTTGGGGGACTTTCCCACAAAGACACCTCGTTTTTAAGAAACTTTGGCCAAAATCTTACCAATGACCCCATTTTGAAACATTTGGCAAATTTGTGCCCTAAATAACCCCTATTTTATGGGCAATTTGGTCTGCTTCTAACCTAAGACCCCATATTTGTGCATGTTTAAAGTCACCGAATTCCCTTGGGTTTGAAGTGCCATCCCTTCATGTGAGCCCCCCCTGGTTTACTGCTGTACTCGCACTAGCGGGGCACAATCCTGTTTACCACTGCCTGGCTGCAAAGCCATATTTTTCTTCTAAAAAAAGTACATTGACCCCGGTATCTATATCAAGATTAAGGCCTTGGTGCTGTATATTCAGATTTCTTGTCAAGAGGGCTCCTTCATCACAGGAAATATCCTATAAAGTCCCTATGAGTTAAAAAATGACAAAGGACTCGTTAGAAGACTGTTTTCCTGAAAGTTTTTATCCATCATTTTATTTACATTTAAATGCACATTTCTACTGAGTACCAAAAAAAAAATCATGTTTGATTTCCTTAGACATTGTGCATAGATATATTAGCGTACTCTGTTATACAACACAACATGGAATTGGAGGGTCTTAAGGCAGTAGCCAACCTGTCCATCATAAGGAGTTTTTAAAGGTATTTTTTGAATGAATTTGATGCAAAGAGGTCAATGTCTAGATCAGGACATTTTTAAATGAACTAGTTTCAGAGCCCACTTGTGATATATAGAGACAGCCAGTGACTCATATGTCGGCTCATTTTTTTCTAAGTTTTTGAGACCTTTCCACCTCAGTCTTTTAATTGAATAGATATGTAAGTAAGTGTTGCACAACTGAAAAAATGTGATTTTATCATTTTTAGCGGTACATGCATGTGCATTGGGACTTATATTCTTAAGGAGGTGAGCTCAGGTAGTAAAGATTTTTGTATGGCATTTGGTATGTGCCACACCACCGACGAATTCCCCGGCAGCCTCAACGGAATAAATTGTGTGAACTGTGGTGGCAGAATACTACAAGTCAACATTCCCGAGCAGATGCATAAGGAAATGGCCCAGTGTATTTTTCGAGTTATTTTACTGATAAGTGGGGAGCTTAGAGTTGGAGTAGGCCTACCCTTAGGACTAGCAAAAGCTATCTGCCACGACCAAAATACGAATGATAAAACTAGTAAAAGAAAGCTTGCTTTTGCTTATCCAGACCGTGGACGGGGGTTGGGGCCACTCACATTATTGAGGTTATGCAAACTGTAATGCTGTAGTACCCGGTCCCATTTTAATCATCATCGTCACCCAAAAATGTCATAGTTTTTTGGACAATTTTTCCACTGTCAACCAAAACCCGCTATTTTGGGGAAATTTTCTCCCACAAAGACACCTCGTTTTTTTAGAAACTTTGGCCAAAAATCTCACCAAGGACCCCCATGTTTTTGAAACATTTAGCAATTTGTTCCCCTAAATAAACCCCTATTTATGGGCAATTTGGCTGTCTCCTCACCTAAAGACCCCATATTTGTGCATTTTAATATAGTCACCAAATCCCTTGGGTTTGAATGTCCATCCATTTTCATGGTGAGCCCCCCCCCCCCCGGTTTTAATTGCTGACTCGCTACTAGCTGGGGCCAATCCTTGTTACCACTGCCTGGCTCAAAGCCCGATTTTTTTTCTTCCAAAAAAGCTCATTGACCCCGGGTATTAGATCAAGAGTAAGTAAGCTTTGTGCGTGTTATGTCAGATTTTCTTGTCAATGAGGTCTCCCTTCATCATGATCATCCTATAAAGTCTATGTATTTTAAAATGACAAAAGGACCGTCCAGACGTTTTTTCCTGAAACGTTTTTTATTTATCCATATTTTATTTACATTTAATGGCACATTTTCTAACGGATACCAAAAAAAATCATGTTTGAATTCCTTCGAACATTTGCACATATATCAGTGGATAGCCAGTACGTCTGTTATAAAACACACGGAATTTGTAGGGGTCCTTAAGCAAGTAAGCCAACCTGTCATATATGGAGTTTTAATTATTTTTTGAATGAAATGTGATGCAAAGAGGTCAAAAAACAATGTTCTAGGGATAATCCATTACATTTTTTAACTAGTTTCAGATCCCATTGTGTATATATATGGGTGAAGTCAGATGCCTTATCACCCACACCTGCCCTGGCTGCCGTACCAGGATCAAAATCTTGGGTTGACTACTTTCTTGCATGCATTCTGAAAAAGTGCTTTAAAAATGTAACTCTGAAATGCACTAGTTATAGTAGAAAGTGATGAATTTCATGATTGACCATGGTAGAACTGGTTTTTGCTCCAACTCAGCGCATTTGGACAGTTGAATTTGAGGAAATTACTCCGCGCTCATCAATTTCACATCGCATTTGCAAATTCTATTTTTTGGGCGACTATAGAAAAAAATCTTGGGTTGCCGGTCCTGACATCGGGCAAGTTTGTGATTCGTAAAACTCAAATTTTTTCCCCGTATCATATGTTCAAATTTTGGTTATTTTGGTGCTTTCATGCTTGTACTTTGGGGTGATGTTGTGGGTGTATTTCCTCTGTTAGAGTTTTAAAATGTGAAAGAAACATGCTCCCCCCCCAAATTGCCATTTTCCCATAGACTCCTGTGTATAAGTGAGTTAGTGGTGTGGGTAACCTTACAAGCGCGCTATTCAAGCAACGCGAAGTGTACGGTTCCGAGTCGACCAAGCGCACGAGTTTTTTTTTCAACACCACTGGTGCGCTGGGCAGCTGCTGGAAAGACGAACATATTCATGTTAAACTATCATCTATAATTTTTTCTGATCCATTTGGGTTGGGGGCTTGAGGAAGTAGGCGGATTTTGCGTGTGTCCCTTTCCCCTTCTACTGCAGGTAAACGTCACAGTACCTTTACAGCAATACCGGCCATTCCTTCATGTAATAATGCACGAAAATAATCAATATGCACATGTGTAAAGTTGAAAGGGGTTATTGGACCTTTATTCCGTAATTGACTTATTTTATTTTCTTTCATCACGTCTTACACCAAGGGATACACCAATTTACCGATGTGTCCTTGGTGGGTTAGATATTCATGAGTTAGACTAATTAAACCAACTTTAACGGAATAAAGCCTGTACAATCCTTGTAATCCTTTGCTCCTCTTATAGAAGATTTCATGCTAGTCAATTTCAGGCCAGGTGTCTTCATAAGGATGAATCAATTTACCATCCACTGCCATAAAGTCAATATCTTTATGTTGATTGAATCACTATATAATTATACAATAAGATAACATTTGTAGACTCAGGTAGCATAAAATTACTAAAACTTAACCACTTTTTTTCCTCCTTCGAAAGTTTCCAAGCGACACAAATAAAAGCTCGGTTTTCTTTCTAGGCGTCAAAAATTTCTTCTGCTCGCGTTCGTATCTATTTGCGTCCATGCTTTGCGGTCATTGTCACGCATGCAGAGCCTTTCAACACGAAAATATCAACATGCGAAATGGCCGTCTTAGCAGGACATGATTACGATTGTACACAAAATCAAAAATCTATACATTTTTCCATTGATTGTAACTTTTCATTGGCGAAATATGTTATTTTTTGTAGTTCATGACTCCGACTTTTCGCCCATTTCGGTACGTATTTTTAGCTTTAATTTTCTCGGAGCACGGAATTCACATATTTCTTTCAATTTCTAATGGAAATCAAAGTTTAGTACCTTATATGCGTGGTAAGTTACATAATTGAACCGCATTTTTTCAATATCATTTCGATTTTTTATTTTTCTTCCTTCGGGACTCCGCCTCGCAAATCTGAACGCTTGGATTTAAAATTTAGATTTAGGGGGAAAAATTTGGGCGATCCCCATTTTTAGATATTATTTCTCAGTCCCTCAGCAGCTGTTAAATTTTGTGACGGTCATATCGGGGGTCACGTACTGTAAAAAATAAACCGGATAATGCCGCTGGCGTTCATACTGAATAGGCAAGTTAATCGTTCGCAGTTCCTCCTAATCCTGCCATATTTAAGGACATGACCATGAAATCAAAGTTTTCGCCTCTTGAATTCTTCTCGGGAAATATATCTGTATAAACACACACTTGAATTGAATACGAATATGGTTTTCAAAAATACATGTATATTTTGAATTAATTTGTGATTAAATGAATTTCGTGTTCTGCATTTGCAATACTTTTGGCCAGTGTGGTGTAATGACCCTTAGAGATGTATAAAAATAATCGCCAATTTCATTTATGTTCATGATATGTACGATTTCAATAACTGTCTCATCGTAATTTCAATTGTTGAAGATAGTTACTATAATTATGTTACACCCATTAGACTGTTGATTCAAACTGATATGTTTTGTCAAATAAATCACTAGCAACTGAAATTTCAGAGTGAATGTAAAATTTTGTTATGATGGGTTACGGGTAGACGTCAATGTCAGTCTCTCTCCGCATGGTACGGGTATAAGTGGTCAAACATAATTGTTGGGTCTCTCCGCCAAATTGACTAGTTTTCTGAACCCAAATTCCGAAAAACAACCACCAAAATAAAATAATCTGATAGTCTGTCTATTCTTGTACACCAAAGCAAACATTCATACAAAAATAATCTTTTAACCTTTCAAGACAAATCTTTCCTGAATGTATTTATACATAATTTCGCTCTTTTAAATCGTTTTATCTGTGTAATTTTTACTCGCATTGTAATTCAATTTTGAATTTTCGATTTTGTACCGTATTTTATCTGGTCTTTGTAAAGCGCTTTGGGAAGTCTTTGTAAGGCTCTATAAAAAATATGGTCTTATTATTATTATTATAGGGTTTTTATGGACTCACTCTGTAGACATTGTGCATTGTTTGATAACTTCTGAATTATTTATTTACCAATTTGGGTTTCAGAAATTTGTACGTTGGCTATACAGCAGCTCATGCAAGTGACGGTTTTACCCTAGTGGAGTTTAACAGTGATGGAAGTAATATGCAAGTTCTAGATAGTGGCAGTATTGTAAAGATAGTCACTGCTATCGACGTTGATGAAGCAGGTACGTACTAACATTTGAAGGGCCACAAATACCTACAGATTTCAAGAGGATAACACACGATCTCAGATTACATTTTTACAATGTATGGTAGTGTTGATTGGTGTATCGCTATATTATTTACAGTGTTGGTAGGAGTCCGAATCCAAAACCGAGTCCATCAGCATCAAGTCCAAGTCCATCGGGTCCACAATGTCTGAAATCATGAGTCCGTGGGCCCTAAGTCCGAACTCGAGTCCAAGTCCGGCAGGTCTGAGTCCGAGTCCAGTGGGTCTGGGTCCGCGTCCGAGTCCAGAGAATGTGGGCTTGAGTCCGGGATTGAGTCCGGATACCTCACCCTTCCAAAGCCATTCACAGGATCATATTTCTACCTAAAATTTGCATTGGTGCTGATATCGAACTCTTTGCAAAATCCTCTCCAAAACACTAAGATCGATTCCGTTATTAAGTGTTTATGACTGCGAGAACCAGGCAGTGGATGAAACATGGAGGTTGGGAATATTGTTCATGTGCACTGTTAAAAATTTCCGTAAATTAAGAAAACAGATTTTCCGTCAATTATCTAGTTTTAGAAAACAATAAAAATAAAAAAAAACAAAAAACATAAAAAATGTTAATTTACGGAAATATTTCAAAATTTCTGGCAGCAATATTTCCGGACTTTTTTTTTGGTTCCGTAATTTTAAATTACGGAAAATTCTGTTAAAATACACATTTTTTCCGTAATATGAGACAAATTTCTGTAAAATTACTGTCAAAGTTCCGTTAATTGACAGAAATTTCTGTAAATTTACCCTAAAAATGCCTGGAAATACTGCTGCCAGAAATTTCCGTAAATTTACGGAAACTTTTTTAACAGTGTGGGACATGAAGTTGTTGAAAGGTACATGCACACAAATTTTTACAAATCTGACCCCCTTAGTTTTGTTTTTAGAGCCCCCTCTATTTTAACCTTAATAACACCCAAAATTGACAAGAATATGAATGAATTTTCTTAATTTTCGCATTGCCGGTATGTGTATGTAGCATTAATTTTCAATATGAATATATATATTATTCCAACACATGAGTTTTTAATATCTTATACAAGGAATTACATTCCAACCACTCCCTCAGATTTGGCTAGGGGTCTTAGAAATTTCCCCATGGATATATTTTTTAAATTCGCTTTAAAACCATGTGATTTTAAAAAGCAAATTAAAAAAATACGCATCAATATTTTTTTTAATTTCTTTTACACAATCTCAAGTTCAAGTCTTGGCTATCAGAAACAAATTAGTTTATCTTGGGGTGTTGTTGCTATGTTTCTATATGGTATTTTGCCAATTTTACAAAAAAACCTAAATATGTACACGTATGTTTTGGCACAAATTATCTGCGCAAGAGTGAGTAAACATGAATACAAGTAATGATTTCACAAGATTGTGATCATTTTTTTCTAAAACCTTGAGTGTTTCTAGATTTTCCTAATTGAAGCCATATTTTTTAACAAAATTGCTCATTATATTGCTCATTATATGAGCAATTTATGAGCAATTTTAAGAGCTGGTTTCATGTAAAGAATCCAGTATTTAATAAAAAAAATATACCGGTCCTCGGACCGCATGTGTGTCCATCGCGGTTTGTAAATGATATACGGCGATCCGGAAAGTGTGTAGTCTGTGTCACAGACTTCGAAAGATATTATCTAAATTAGTACTGCGCGAGAGATTAACGTTATCAGTCCGTCATAGCGAATGCATGCAAATGAAACTAAATCTCAAATATCTCCGGAAAAACGAAGGGGTTCTATGGAGATTTTTGCATCAGAGGGTCCGTTACTATGTTTTGTTTTGGATATGTATCGTAATTGATGGGTCTGAACCTATAGAACCTAGCGAGAAAATTGAACGTTTTAGTAGGGTACTTCGGTGCTCGCAAACACGGAAAAGTTAACACGCAATCGCTACGGGCCGCATCCCTTTTTCCCACAGTGCCTTTCGGTATTATTCCAGTCTTGAGAATTTTCAAACGCTGCGCCAACTTTTTTTCAATTTTAGAAACGGGATATACGTACTTACCGGACCGCCGTATAAATGATAGGCCTCATATGACCGTTGACCTTGGCATGTGACCTTTGACATCAACAAATGAGGGATCCAATGTTGCACCTATGACTCAATTTTGGTTTCAATTGAACTTAAACTTTTCAATTGAGGTGAATTTTACATTTTCAATATATCCTACAACTTGACCTCACATAATCTTTGACCTTGGTATGTGACCTTTATTCAGGTAGGGTTGTGCTTTAACTGGGGGTCTTAGGAATGCTGGAAAGGCGCGAAATAGGGTCTTAAGCGCTGCATATACCCGTACCACTTCCCTATGTCAGCATCTTAATACGTTTGGTTAAAATGCTGTCTAGGTTTTTAGTGCAGTGATGGATCAAGTTAATACTTGGTATGCTTATACATTGAGAAAAGTTGCCTTATGTGGGGTAACAGATGAGGTCAAATGTCATTCAGACGTCAATTGGAGTAGTCATATCTTGTGTATGTGGTTTGCACTTGGTTAAAATGCTGTCTAGCTTTTTAGTGCAGTGATGGATCAAGTTCATTCTTAGTATGCATATACATTGAGATATGCGGGGTGACAGATGAGGTCAAATGTCATTCTAGGGTCACTTAGGGTCATTATATTGCTCTACAATTATTCTTTGACCACATAAACGGATGAGCCATTTGGGACCGCTGCCCCTATTTTAATAATTAAAACTGCTA
Source organism: Ophioderma brevispina (assembly GCA_023653785.1). Classification (NCBI taxonomy): domain Eukaryota; kingdom Metazoa; phylum Echinodermata; class Ophiuroidea; order Amphilepidida; family Ophiodermatidae; genus Ophioderma; species Ophioderma brevispina. The sequence continues at coordinate 55,782 of JAMKCH010085658.1, forward strand.
ATGAAAGTTCCTCGTACCCAAGAGTGCTCATGTCGCTCACCAAAGTTCGAACCCTTAAAAATTGACCTTTTAACAGTTATATACGTTGTTGGCGTTCCTACTAATATGTCTGGGTGCCCCCTACTAACTGAAATGGATACCCATGTACACCCGGATCTTTTAAACCAACTCAGTGAAATACATTTCGAGTTTGTACAGAAAAAGCTTCGTCTCCAAAAAAGTAAATACAAAAAAGTTTGTGTTTCAACTGCTTACAAGCCCAAATCAATTTGTTGTGTCTTCACAGTTCTTGATATTCATTCATATTCATTCTCAGGTGGTCAGGCAAACCAACATTGTTTGGACTACTTTCTTGGGAATAACATGCAGATAAACCAAGGGTAGACTTCCATGGTCTGTTGCAGAGGTCAATATGGGAGGAAATATTTATATTAGCTTATTGAGCCCATCACTACATTACTTTTATTATTCTTTCTTGCAAGAAGTTCCTGTTAAGTGCAGCTCTAGTGATCATATCAATTACTGGGCAGGAACTATATATTATATAACAGTGCTTGAATTGCCCAAACACAAGATGAACCACTATGAATTATTTCTTGATCATTTTTGTGACACAAAATCACAGGCTATGATCACAAATCTTGGTCAGAAGAATCACGAACCCAAAGCCCACTCGGGATGTACACAGATTGGAGTCAAATGTTACAGGAACTGATAAGACGGTTATTTTGGGAAATTCTGTAAATTTTTGTCTTTTTGTATTGCATAGTCTCTCCTAAAGGGAGAGACTGTGTAATTACTTCTTGTGTCGTCTGCTGCAAGTAGAGCGGCACATGGAGATTACTTGGTAATATATGTCTGTGTGTGTGTGTCCAATGTATGTATGTGTGTTGTAAAAATGTTAACCCTGCACTTATTACACTCATACTCCTTAGCCGTTGCTCAATTAGGTTTATACTTGGTCCGAAGAACCACTGGCCCAGGACTCATATGGGGTGTACACAGATTGACCTCTGATGACCCATGTAACTTTGGACCCCATTCACAAAACGCAATGGCAGACAACACATGCGTTGCGTTGTATTTTATTGCAATAAAGGATGGAGATGTAAAAACGGTGAAATATTTCTGCTTGAGTAGTGAAACGATATCTAGAAATACTTTTTGTGTGCTTAATGTTTTACAGTAAGAATTGTGCAACAGCTCAACATTTTAAGAAACAAATATTTGGTACTTGAATGTTATTTTGTCAATTCAAGCTACTAGCATAATACAGATATGTGTCAATTTTAAGAAATAGATCAAAATACTACCTAGAAACACTGTTTTTAAAAACACTGTTACGTCGCCCCAAGAAAACAATATATTTTTTTTTGTTGAGGAATAATAGCCCTTAGTGCTAATACAAAAAAAGCTGATAGATGTATATTTTAGTAAACTAACATTGACAAACTGCATTTTGGGGCAGTTTTAAAGGACATTTAAGGGGGTCACCATCTGAAGCCCCCTCTGGAACTCTTGGATACCAATCATAATTATAAAAAGCTCCGTGAAACGGAGAACCTATGGGCTTCACGGGGAAATCAAAATAAACATAGTGTTTGAACTGCAAAATGAAAATAATGCTAATATGTGTAATATGGCAAATTTCCTACATTTTACCATCACTAGTTTTGTATCTCAGGGCCTCTAAATGGGGGGTATGTATATCTCAGTAACAGGGTGGGTCAGATCAGCCTAACTTTGCCTGTGATAATATTTCATCAAGTACACTTATCCAACAAAAATGGAATCGATTTGGCCAACCTTCATGTTCCGATATTTTCCAATATCACCTGGTTTTCTCTGTCATAGACACTTAAGAGTATTAAATGACTGCACAGCTCTTTGAAAATCGTCTCTTATTTTTAGAGCAATTTTAAGCAGCAGCGACACAATTTTGACAACGGATATTAGTAGGGACATGCAAGAGTTGTTGTCGCTCCAAAAACCAGAAACATTAATTGCGGAAATCTTGCCATATATATATAACTAAAAAGGTCATGATTTGTATGTGATAGCGTCCTCTATGTACCCATTCTCTATAGAGATACGTGTTAAAATAGATTTTAAAGAAAAATCATTTTCCCGCAATGAAATTTCGTAAAACTTACCCAGGATAATGTCAGTAGTATCAATAATCCAAATTAGTTGTCGAAAGTGTGCCGCCGTTGATATTTTTGTTTTATTCCGATTTTGTCATAAACAGCTGTGACTGCTTGGTGGGAATGGGACATCTAATCTCCTGCAAGATTCTTCTAATTTGATAGCAAGCGTGAAATCGGAATACGCTCTATAATCGTTAGATTTTATGATGGATTTCTTCCTTAGAGACCCGCTTGTGGCACACCATACCTCAAAAACCAGATGATTCTGCCACAACTGCCTCGGATTCGATAACCATTTTTGATAATTATCATCTATACCCCCTCTAATTTCCTGATTAACTAAACTGAATCAATGAGTGGGCTCGTAAACTCCTCCCACTCGATAATTCGCATGTTGATTGTATCGAAGCATCTTTTATTTATCGTGCAGTAAAATAAAAGATTTCAATTCTAAACATAATTAACTCGAGTAGATTTAAACGGTGCAGACTTGAGCAAAATCTGAAAGGGGAAAATAGGACTAAAAGAAATACACGTTTGGGTAGGATGGTACAACCTATACGAAGACATGCCCGTTGGATACGGAGCCAACAGAGAAAATTCCACGGAGGTCGTTATTCCTGTCAGAAACTACACTTTTCAAAGCTCAAAATCTAACTAGCGCAATTCCGGGATTTGCCCTAGAAATCCATCGCGAAAGCGGTTTAATCGGCATGACAGTTCCAGAAAATATTCAAGTTTGGTTGCCCGAGGCGGGGAGGTATCTGCTGGGTTTGGATGATGAAGACTGGCGAGATTCGGGAACTTACAGGCGACGGGTGATATACTTTGTCTCGTCTGAAGTATGAAGTGGCGACAGTGGCGTAGTTAGCATGTTCGGGGCCCGTGGACAAAAAACAACTGGGGCCCCTAGGTATGCTCGAAAACTTGGATCAAAGTTCAACAGTCTCAATCATATGTCGCACATTCAGCATCGCACCCTGACCTAGGCCTATACAACACGCAACCACAAATACACAAGGACTGAAACACAACAATGTTTATTGGGAGTTTCCGTAACCTGACCCATCTGACACACTTTTTTCTGACACACTTATGAATTCGGAAACCTATAAACCTGTGCTTTATTCCGTGAAGCGTTTCCGAATTCATGCGTGTCAGAAAAAAACGTGTCAGATGGGTCAGGTGTCGGAAACTCCCATATTTATTAGCCCTTTTAAAAAAATGAGCCATTTTGTAACAAAACTCCGGAAGGGGGTGGGGTGGTTGCCACCCACTGTGATTTCTATAAATTCCTATAAATTTAGTACCACAAGATACTTTCCATTGGTATCAAAATAAGTACCAACATTCCCATTATGACATTACTATGACGTCATAAGTTGAGGAAAGAATGTAAATACTGGATTGGTATTTTGCAATTGTATTGACTCAAACACATTATTACAGCACTAAAACGCTCTGAGTATATAAAACTAGTCATTTCCAATCAGTACAGCCAAAAAATGCGTGGAAATTGGATACATATTTGGAACAAGAAATTGAGGTGACATTTTATTCATTTTCAAGAAAATGTGCCAGTCATATGATTTTAATAATTTATTACGAATTTACAGTTGGTTTTGCCCTAGTTCCCTGATGGGGACAACAGAATTTGTTATACACTTGGTTATTTGGTCAACGCCCCATAGTCTATTTTGTTTCATCTCATTTGTTGTTGTTTTTTTTTTTCAATAGAGAGGTAACTCCAGTTTACTGCCTCTTCTTCTTGCGTATGAGGCAGCAGCTAAATATATTGCAGACGGTGGGGCCAGCTCACTGTTGATTGGTTGGGGTTTGCGAAGTCTACGTCCACCGGTGGGCGAAAGGTAGGACACTCATTGAGAATGTGATTCACAGTCTGTGATGGAAAACCACATTGGCAGGCTGGAGGTGGTCGCAGCCCCCAGCGGTGCATATTACTGCTGGAGCGACCGACCCCCGTGCGAATCCGGTTTAAGGTGACCCATTCCTTGCGTGGGAGATTACTACCAGGTGGAAGTTCTGTCATAGGTGTAATAGTGAGTTGGTCTGGTCTTGAAGTATCTAACCAGGCAGTGTTCCATGTCTGTAAGATGTTGAATGGGGAGCTGGAGAGTTTAGCAGCGTGTCGACAGAGAGGTCGAAGAGAGCGCAGCCTCTGTCTGCCAAGCTGGTGTGATTCTTTGACAGTGTGATGCAGCACGTGCTTGTTGTCCAGCAGAGCCTTATTCACCAGTTTGTGCGTGTGTTGTTCTCTCCAAAAGCACTGGTAGAAACTCAGATGGAGTGGGACGTAGGCAACCAGTAATTGTTCTCAAGGTCTCGCTGAGAACTGTGTCCAGCTTCTTTGTGTGAGAACTGTTGCACTATATGCTGGGGCGGCATACTCAGCAGCGTTGTAGACCAGAGCCAAGGCGGTGGTGCGTAGAGTCGTTGGGCTGGCACCATGGATGAGGATCCAGCAAGTCGGCGCAGGAGGTTATTCCTCGAAGATACCTTGGCGCATACGGACTCGAGGTGCTGCCGATAAGTAAGCTGCCGGTCAAGTTTAACACAAGTTATTCGCATTTGATCAGTTTTGAAATTCTTGAAAAAGGGATTAACTTCATAAAGAAACTAAAAAAAGGTGAAACAGTTAGGCCCTAAATTATCTTCAGTTTATAACATTCTTGTTAGAAGAGAATATGACCGTACAGCAACCTCTATTTACTTTGGAGCAGAGAGTTTTTATGGTCTTGAAGTATCATGAAATGCAAAAAGTATTGGTAGACATTGCTTTAGTCTTCAATCCCCCAGCCTTTCTTTTTCTCCAAACTCTCGTTTTTCTCTAAAACATTCGGGGCCCCCAATTCCTCATTATAGAAAAAACTGGTGCTAGATTGTAATGAGTAGCATGCAGGTCTGAATTTCCCATTGGGTCAAATAGGCCAGGAATGGATCCAAAATTTAGGTACAGAATAACAAAAGCCACCACCGCGGGGCCCATAACAAGGGTTATTCCTCGTTCTAAAAAAGTAGTGGTAGACATTAAACTAAAGTATGCTTTAGTCTTCAATCCCCCAGCCTTTCTTTTTCTCCAAACTCTCGTTTTTCTCTAAAACATTCGGGGCCCCCAATTCCTCATTATAGAAAAAACTAGTGCTAGATTGTAATGAGTAGCACGTAGGTCTGAATTTCCCATTGGGTCAAATAGGTCAGGAATGGATCCAAAATTTAGGTACAGAATAACAAAAGCCACCACCGCGGGGCCCATAACAAGGGTTATTCCTCGTTCTAAAAAAGAGTGGTAGACATTAAACTAAAGTATGCTTTAGTCTTCAATCCCCCAGCCTTTCTTTTTCTCCAAACTCTCGTTTTTCTCTAAAACATTCGGGGCCCC
>JAMKCH010085659.1:0-86285 GCA_023653785.1 Ophioderma brevispina
AAATAAAGTGACGGGTAACATGACTTATAAAAGGCAGAGATACTTTTCGTTCTCAGGTTAACCGGTGTGAAAGCAGATATGTCCGGTGGAGCCATAGTCCGGGCCTCCATAACGATAACGGAATAAAGCGTGAATTAATGTTGCGTAAAGAGTCCAACTGAAGCATTGCCTATTGTTCACCATGTTCCCGGACTGAGTACGCCGGCGCAAATGGTTTACTTCCACACCGGATAAAAGATTATGCGATGTTGTGAAAGTTGGGAAAAAAAATATTTCTAATTCTTTTTATTTTTTTTATTTTTTTTATTTTGGCCTTATGATTTTGCACCATCCAGCAGTATTTAGAAATGGTAAGGAAAAAGACAAGTGTAGAATATTTGCACTAAGATGACTAGTAGACTCGAGTCGCTTCTAGAGTCCTGTAAGAGACAACCAAGTTCATCTAAAGGTGAATCAGACTATTCAGGCATCTTCTACTAAACTCCGAAGTAGATCTGTAGAAAGAATGAACTACAAAAATGAAAACTGGAGGAAAATGAAAAGGCCAACCTAGTTCTATCAGCCAAAGAAACTAGGTAATCCCATCACTAAAACGCCTCATTCTGACTCGTCAAGTCAAGAACTCGGGTAAACTAAACATTCCCAATCATTAAGAATTTCAAAAATGGATCAACGGATCCTATCCAGCTTTATACCAAGTTTGATGCACTTTTGTTCAGGTGATGGGGAGGCATGGCCACTTTGGTGTCCCTGAAACACCAGAACCTTAAGTGGTAGTAGGAAGCGGTCCTCTAATCTGTTAAAGTGACACATTCTAACAAATGTGCAAGTCTGCAATGGAATTGCAGATGGCTTAGACCCAATTATGAAGAAGTTAAATGCCCTATAAGTGACCATAATCCATTTATTCGTTGTCTTCAGGAAACACGTCTTAAAGCAGGGATTCTATCAGTTTTGTTTTAAGGGGTACGAGTCTTATAACCAACAGCTGTATCCCCAGTGGATAATAGAGCTATTGGAGGGTCATCTATACTGATTAAGGGTGGGGTCCCTCATTCTGTTGTCCATTCACTAATACCAATTTTGAAGCAGTTGCTGTTAGGTTACTCTTCAAAAACACTGCACAATACCTGTTTGGTCTGTTTATATTCATCCTAAATATAAAGGTTAAGGTTTATATAATTGATGATTGGTTGGTGAACTTCCTTCTCCCTTCTTTTGGTAGGTGCTTACTCCAATGCCCATAGAACTTTGGGGTTGCAAGGATCCCAATCGGAGGGGGACGTCAATTGTAGAACTTTTTGGAGAAATCAGATTCTTGTATGTGTGAATGATGGGTCTAGTACTTACATCCAGACTGCGACTGGAACTCCATAAGCTAATTGATTTATCGATTTGTTCCCCTACTATTTTATGGACCGGCTTCCCTGTGGTTAGTTCATGATGAATATCAGTGTGGTAGGCTCATTTGAAAAATTTTAAAGAAGAGAGAGTTCCAAATGGCAACTTTCACTAAGCCAACTGACCGAGTTTAATGATGCTGTTTCCTTTATTACTAGGCACGCTTTGAATAAGATTGAAGATCCCTTCTTCTTCATTCACTGACATTGATTTTGATTGATAATATCCAATAATCAATTCCCAAGTCGTCATCAAAAGCTTATAGTAAACATAAGCCATGCTTTAATGCTGGAAGTAACGTCCGGTATGATTGTCGCACAAGTGCGTTACATATTTTTAAAAATTCGACCAGCCAAGAACAACTTAAGAAAATATCAAGAGCCCGGCTAAGGCTCGTCGCATTATTAAACAATAAACGGGAGTGTGGGAGTCTATGTATCCAAGTTAATTCTAGAACTCCCGTTAAAAAGGCTTGGATATGTATGGCATGGTAGTAAATGTACAGAAGCTCAAGTATGCCAATGTTGGCAGATGATTTGCAGATGAATTTGAACATAACTCTTCAAGGCAGTCATATACTCAGACATTTCAAAGCTTTAAAAATCGCTGAAAAAAACAAAAAATAAGAAAATTTTTTCATCCGATCATGCAAGAGGAGTATATAGTTCCATTTAGCATGTTAGAGCTTAATGACTCTCTTAGTAATGTCATATACTGCTACTGAACCAGATGAAATCCATTTATCATTTCTTAACATCCTTCCACAGACATCCCTCTTGTATGCTGTGATATTTTCGATAATATAATGGGAGTCTGGTATGTTTCCCAAGTATGATGGCGTGAAGCTACAATAATTCCTGTTCCGAAGCCAGTGAAAGGTGCGACCAAGGCAACGAATTATCGTCCAATTTTCCCTAACCTGCTGTTTTTGTAAGACCATGGAAAGGATATTAATGCTCGTTTTGTTTGGTTCTTGGAAAGTGATGGACAAAGTGTCAAAGTGCTTTCCGGCAGGTTTTTCGTGGTATATTGAGACCAACTTGTTCGTTTTGAATCTTTTATTCGTGATGGTTTTGGTTAGAGGACATCAGTTGTGTCGGTATTCTTTGATCTAGAGAAGGCCTAATGATACTACTTGGAAATATTTTCGTTTGAAGGATTTGCATAATTTAACGACTAAAGGTAAATTTCTTGTTTAATTAACATTTTTTTGACAGATCGTGTTTTAGGGTTCGTTTGGGAACATCTTACCAGAATACATAATCCAAAGATTGGTGTTCCACGGGTAAAGCATTCTCTCTGTTACTCTATTCTTTTGAAAATTAATAGATTGCTAAAGTGGTCAATGCAGGGAAAGAGATGTCATTGCTTGGTAGATGATCTCCATTTCTATTCTACAGACATCAAATATTGTCTTCTATAGAAAGGACAAATGGCAAAATTGCCTGAATAAGACTCAACAGTGGGCAGATGAAAATTGTTTCCGTTTTTTCCTAAAACTAAAAACCTGTTTTGTATGCATTTTGCAACAAAGACGTCTTCATCTTGACCCAGACTAAAATTGACTGGTTCTCCTATTCCTGTTGTTTAAGAGACTAAATTCTTAGGCTTAATATTTGAAAGTAAATTGAACTTCAAAGCTCCCCATATTGACTATTGGCGGAAGAGATGTCAAAAACGCTTCTGGAATCTTTTAAAAGTAGTTTCAATGATGACTGGGATGCAATTGGCTCAGTTTAGCTTCGCCTTTATAGATCACTTGTGAGATCAAAATTGGATTATGGTTGCATTGCTTTATAGTTCTGCTCGTAAGTCTATTTTTTTTTGGAAAGAGCTTGAACCTATTCAAAATCAAGGTCTTCGACTATGCGTGGGTGCTTTTCGTACCTCAACTATGCAAATCATTATGTTGAAGCTAATGAACCTCCATTTCATCTAAGATGGGAAAAATAGCTCTTTAATATGCTCTAAAACTTAAAAGTAATGCTGATATCCCAACACATGAGAGCACCTTTTCGCCTAAATTTACCAACTTCTATACTAGTAAACCTAATGCTATTCCATCTTTTGGAATCCGTATAAAAGAGGGTTTTTCACAGGTGTGTCCAAATGCTGATAACAATGCTTCATTTGATTTTCCTATTAGTCCTCCTTGGACAAATGGTGAACTTGATATTGACCTAACTTTATGTCAATATAAGAAGGGTTTAACTGATGATCTTTTTCAAGCTAAATTTGATGATCGTAGACATAAATATCATCAACATCGAGCTATTTATACAGATGGGTCTAATGTTTTAGAAAGGGCTGCTGCAGCCGCTTTAAGTCGGTGTGTTAAACGCCAGATTAGGTTACCTGATAATGCTTCTATTTTCACTGCCGAATTGTAGGCACTTAAGTTGGCTTTAGAGTTAGCTGAAATTTCAAATGAGAGTCATTTCATCTCATTTACTCATTAACTATCTAGTCTTATGGCTTTGAAAGGCAGAGAGTGTCGTCATCCCTATATTGCTGAGCTTTTGGAAGTATCCTTCAATTTGTCTCAATTCAATAAATCCGTTGTTCTAGCTTGGATTCCGAGTCACATTGGTATTCAAGGCAATGAAAAGGTTGATGTATTGGCGAAAGAAGCCCTTAATATGAATATAACAAAAAACACTGAGATCCCCTTTACAGATTTTAAGGCTTCCGTTAATAGCTATATCAGAAATAGGTGGCAAATGCTGTGGGATTCATTTCCTAATAATAAAATGCATGTCTTTCAACCAACTGTTGCAGCTGTTGGTAGTTCAGGTTTGATTGGACGAAGGGACGAGATTGTATTAGCGCGATGTAAAATTGGTCATACTAATATGACCCATAGTCATTTGCTTAGAGGTGAGCCAGTCCTTCGGTGTATTCCTTGTGATTGTGCTCTTTCTGTGAAACATGTATTACTTGAGTGCATTAATTATGCCAGATTTGAAAACATTATTCCAAGATATTAGGCCTCTTCAGGTGATAAATTTCCTGAAGGAGGCTGATTTGTTTAAATATTTTTTAACTTTTTAAAAATGTTGTGACTAGAATTTATTGTGGTGTATGTTTTATAAAGGTTTTGATGTTTTTAATATTGACGACACGATATGACACACTTGTGTTGAGTTGTCGTTAAACTCACTCACTGACTAATTTACCCTCTTAGTTTAATCTTACCCTCTTTTAGTTTGATCTTACTCTCTTAGTTTGATCTTACTCTCTTAGTTTGATCTTACTCTCTTAGTTTGATCTTACCTTCTTTAGTCCCATTAATTTGTATAGCAAAGACTGCCACTCATTGAAAGTTTTTATGGCAACTCTATGTATGTCAAAGTCACTTTTTTTGCCATAAATAATGAGATTTGAGTGGAAATAACTTATTGATACGCTCAGAGTGGCAAAACGCACACCAGTCAGAAGGGAAACGTTTATGGCATATACGACTTTGTGAAATGAAAACAGCCCCCCCCCCCAAATCTCAAAAAAGTTAAAATTTCGAATTACGTAGTTGTGCCACATAGGGCCAACGGATGATCTGACATAAGTATTCTTTACTGTTAAGTGTCCTCCATATATTATTTTCACGCTTAATTGAAACCAAACAGTAACATACCTTTTTCGCATGCATGGCCGAAGTAAGTAAAAGGGCAAACACACGTCCAAGTTGTAACATCACAATATCCCCCGTTAAGACATTCGAAACCAACACAGTAAACTAGAGAAATACAAATAAATAAAACAAAAAAGAGAGTTTTAAATAGAAGTTCTTCAAGATAATACTGTAATACATCATTCAACTCATTTAAGTTTTATGTGTATTTCATTGTCTTAACAGCACTAAAATATCCGGAATCGTAATATATGGCAAAAATAATCCATGGGCAGTCCGAAAGTGTTTGCTACTTTTGCTACTGATGCTAATCAAGAACAAATGGCTATACCTTGTCCACGCCAAGTCCATGACCACGTTCATACTCTGTTATGTTTTTCTTTGTATTATTGCGGGCATGAAGGACATTATTTCATGATCATGCCTTGTCCATGCCTGCTGGCATTAATCATTTAGCCATGGACATTGCTACTGCTGTTGCTGCAAGGCATGAACTGATCAAAGGCACATGTATCTTAGTGGCCTTCTTGGTGAATTGTAGAGGTCATGGTAGAAACAAGTAGAGAACATAGTAGTGAAGTGTTACACATGTCTATCCATGGTCACTCTATTGAAGAGGCCATGATGTTAGTCATGAATAGGGCATGGAAAGTAGTGAAGCAGGAGCAATGTAGTATTTGTACTTGATCCGTAATGTACGGGTCGGGCACCGGGCACAAGGCATGGGATGGGATGGGCATTAAAAAAGGCATGAATGGGCATGATTTGACTTAAAGCGGCACTGGCACATTTTCACAAAATATGAAATTTCTTCAATTTGCTCTCAAATGATAGTCTAGGCCATTGGAAGAACAGAGATATATTTTACACATAAAAATAACATACCCCAAAACAGATAGGGACATTGATATGATGATAAAGACATCCAGGTAATCTGTAGGCCAACTTTTAGTTTTCCTTCCATAACTTTAATCAACAAATGTGTATATTACATGAATATTGTTGACTCGTACTCACTGATATTAAAACCACAAAGGCAATACACCGGTCAAACAGTGTGCATAGCGTGAGAAACATGCATACGGAGTGTGTGTTCTTGTGTTAAAAGCAATTTTCGTCGTCTGCTGAATTTAATGTCGCCGGCGACGTTAAATTATAAAATTGTTCTGTTTACCCATAAGGAAGCTAATTTGGTCTTAATCATTTCGGGTGAGGGCTTTTGTACATAAAAGCTTTACAACCATGCAAAAATATCGATTTTGAAAAATATCGAGGGCGCACTATTTTTCAAATGTGCCAGTGTCTCTTTAAGGCACAGTAGTTGGGCATGTAATGGGGGTTCCCGTGCACCCCACAGTACTTACCCAGACCAACTTTTGGATGCCTTTGAGTCACATTTGGAGACACATTTCAGATGTTAACAGCGAAAAAAGTGAGTGCTCTTGAGATATCCAAGATGGCGCCAATATGGCCGCCACAATTGGTCAAATTTTTAAAACAGTCACGTATCGGCCTAAAAATTGGATAAAAGCATTAATGAAATCATTAAATATATGCTCTTAAGCTTTGCCAATTCATTTGTCACAATTTTAGTGTACTACTATACATCAAATTCAAGATGGCCTCCAATATGTCAGCCAAAATTGATGTAAAGTTAAAAAAAATCCAAAATATAGCAAGGAAACCACAAAACGTTGTGTTATGACAATCAGAACTCCATGTTCTGCTTATTGGCAATGTTGTCTTTATTCAAATCCAAGATGGCGGCTAAAAATCATCCAAAAAGCCGACAAAAATGGGAAAATTGTAAATAAAATCAGTTTTGCAGGACACATTTATTAATATGGTAAAGAAACCACAAGAATCTGATCAAGGGCCAGTGTAAAGTTATGCCAAGCGTATTTGTAATATCATTAATGCTTTTATCCAAGACGGCGCCCGCCCGAGATGCCGCCTCACGCTCGTTAAATCTATGAATTGCCATATACAATCTGTATATCCTAGCTGCAATGGTCAAAATGAATGAATAAAGGAGGTAGAGTAAAGCTAGCGTATATGGCTTTGACTATTAGATAATCATTCTGGAATTTGCGGTTTTCCTAACAATGCATAAATTTAAAGATGGCAGCCATGGTACCCTCTTCAAAGACTTTACAAACATCCTGCAAATATGGCATATAGGTTTATGTATAAGTTATACCATTCCAAAATTATAAAAAAGAAAAAAACTAAAAAATCAATAAAACTCAAAAACTTAAAAAATTCATATCTGACATTTTGGTTTTGTTAACTGCATAAAATCCAAAATGGCTCCCAATTCTGCAACAAAAAGGGACCAATGCAATATATATTTGCCATTAAAATTGAGTTTAAAAGTTCAATTAAAAAGTATGGTATTATGTATTTGACTATTAAAATATACAATGTTCTTAATATTTTAGCTGACATTTGATATTTAAGGAATTGAAATTAAAATAAACAAAAAGTAACCCAATTTCTATGTAATTTAGTTTGTTCTTTTGGCAATGTTATTGAATTGGAATGAATATCAATCAAATTATGTGTACAGATATAGTCACTTTACAGGTTGTTAAACTCGTTTGAAAGCCAGCCATATGTTCTGCTATTTAAATTTTAATTATGGGTTCACAAAACAAACATATTACAAATATATTTTCTTTTATTAGGCAGATGCAATATGAAATACATTTTTTTTTTTCTATTTTATCATGATGATTATGAATTTATCAAATACAATATATGGCAATTTGTAGGTTTTAATTAACTTTGAAAAGGCAGTCATATTGGCTGGCATCTTGAACTTTTAGCTTTGCTACAAAACAAATAAGACACATGTGAGTTTGTAATGGTCAAAGGAATATCTGTTATACTTATATACAATTTCATCATAAGTTTGGAAGATATAATTATATTATACAGAATTATGAGCTTTTTTAAGATAATTTGCAGATTTTAAGGGGGGCATGGTGTCAGGTTGTTTTTGAGAGATTAAATTGTAGTTTTTCGAATTTCTGAAATTCTCACAACTTTCATAGTGAGTTTACTTTTTTTATTGGTGAAATCGACATTTTCGTTCAAATGTTTATGGTTCATCGAAGTGTACAGCTTCACACCCCGCGGTCCGGGTCATGACCGACCAGCTTCCTGGTGACATTCCTTCGCTCCTTTATTTTTCGTTCCAGGCGGTGGTGGTCAAGAAATCCTCGATTTAGATTGGGCATTGGCGCAATGTGACGCGGAACTGAATTTGGTTTTTTCTGTGACAAGTTGTCATGTTTGCTTCAAAACTCCAAAAATAGGTGTATTTTTTTAAAATGTATATATGAATGACGGATGTGGACGAGAGCATATATGGATTAGCCCACATCAAGCGCCAAAATATAGTTTGCAAGTCTGTCTTGCTGGGTCTAGTTTGATGCATTTGGGAGTTGCTCTATTGAATGAGGTTTGGGGCCACCATCGTCGTTTTTTAAATTTTTCCCTGTCCACTGAGTTCGTCGGCGTCGCCAGCCGTCTTGTCCTGTCCAATTTATTGCCGTTTGCTCGAGCGCTGTAAGTTTATTGTCTATCCTTATGTTTATGCATGCTTTTGTCATGTGACGACTGCCGCGCCAACTTTGGCTGTATCTGGTCACCGCCCCAATTTTTGAGATCATTCTTGATCTGGCGGTGGTCGCTAAACACTCTCCACTGTTTCCCCCCCTAGTTTTAGTTATTTTTTCTTCTGCCAGGCAGAAGATTTATCCTGAATTGACCAAACCTCATGCAGTGGTACTCATTTTCTTATTGGTGTAATACATCCCTCCATGGTTTACACTTCTCCGCTGTTACTGATATGGCCTGGCTGAGTTGCAAGAGTCTCATATTTTCCATGCAGGCCATGGTCAGTGATATACATAGCCCTACTTGCCACTAGTGTAGTGACATTCCCTGCTTGCAACTAATGAGACTAGTCCTAACCTAAGGGTAGCTATGTAACAGTTTTCTGATTGGTTGGTCAGATTTTCAAAATTTTTCTTGACACCTTAACTGGTGAAGACTTCTATAGCCATTTAATATCCAAAATATAACTTCCATGTTATAATATAACAATTGTGTTAACATAATTACCTTGTTTGTATGTATATTTTACACTGATAGCATGGACTATTTCCATTATGCAGACTAATATTCCATTGTGTGGTAACAGGCACAACTTTTGTAATTAAGCAATGTATGACAGGTATTCTAGCAACAATAGGTGATTTGGCCTTGCACGGGATATAGAAGTTCCCTTAAAGGGAAGTATTGTAACCTGAAGCTTGTGTTCCATGCAAATGCGATTTTTCTTAACTCTTCAAATCATACCAGATTTATTCAGAAAAGTACATGAAACTGAATGTCTTGTGTTTCACAAGAAAGGTTGATCATTATGATTGAATGCCTTGCATAGTATTTCATTACAATATCGTGTTACAAACTCAATTTGTTGTTTTCATTTCACAAATTGTGCACTAAAATGCAGAGGATTGTCTTTACGGACTCGTCTTGTTTAAAAGTAGGTTAGTTTCAAATTTAGTTAATTTTCGTAACTGTTCCCCTGTTTTGGATAATCATTTCTATGCCTCTTCGTTGGATGCTGTGGGTGAGTCGTATATTTTGTAATTATTTTTGTTCCTATTTATTGTGCTCGTGTTAGCACCGAGTCTGCTGATTTAATAGTTGTGTTTTTTATTTTTTGTTGGAGGCGAAACGTAATTATGGGGCTGGGGTCATCTCTTGTTGTGTACCAATAAGCTTGTTTTTTCGGCCAGAAAGTTACAAATAATCTTATTAATTTTATAGTTTATTTTCCCTCTTCACGTGAAAGCTTCCCGTGTCGAAACTCGTGTGACAAAGATTCAATTGGTTAAGTCACACTATGGGGTGTTTAAATTTTATTTCTTTGCTCTCTTATTTTAGTCAATTTGTTTTTGTAGGCCTATAGTTTTTTAAAGTATTTTGGCATGCTTCCATTTGCAGTCGCGTGCCTGTCATCGGAAATTTGCATTCGCATACCAATTTGGGCCTACTATAAATAAGTTTCGGTATTGTTTATTTTGTTTAAACTTCTGACTAACCTTCTGGCCAGTGAAAACGTGACCGGAAAATGCGGCTTCTCACCAAAATTAGAGCTGAAATTCAAATTATTGCATAGTTGAGTTGCTTAGCAGGGATTAGATAATGGCACATTTTATACAAATCATATCGTGCTACAATGTTTCAAGGAAGATCACCCCATTGAGGCCAAGATTTGAATGTTAAGCCTGTGTGTGTGTCATATTTTTGATTGGTTTTATTTTTACAAGACGTTAAGGAGACTAAGTTGCGACCATGCTCGGTTGGCAACTAGGATGACCCTATTTCAAATCCTACGCGCCTTTCCGCGCGGCCGACTATCACTTTGCTACCATTGTGAATTTATTGTTGCGTTTAACTGATTTTGAAGATCTAAGTAGAAAGCTCCTAGCCCGTAGGAGGTTGTTACATTGGTGGCAGCGCGGTGGGATTGTCTTAATAATTAGTTTAACCCTTACTGCGCGCCGTAGCTTTTTGAAATATTTGAGGCCGTTGCATCAGAGATATTTCAATATTGAGGACATTTTTTTTCTTTGAGGATCCATTTTAAACTAAACTCTTCTAAACATTTTTTCTGCTGAAGTAGAACTGATTTGAACCTTCCAATTCATTTTTTTTTACTAGTTATTCTGTAGAATTTTGCATCTCTTGCTAACTTGTATGTGCGCAGTAACGACAAATTGTAATTGACCCCCACAGGAGGTTTTTAATTTGTGGTCATGGAGCGCACCGGACGTGAAAATTTCCGGTTTCATGCAGATTATGCATTATTACATGAATTAAATCGGCCGACTGAGTAATTTTTATTGACTTCAAAAAAGTGAACGTGCGCAGGCAATTTAGTTTTGTCTGAGAGTGATGACCACCGCCAGGGTCCGGTAAGTGCTAACACGATCACAGGGGAATCCAAATTATACAATGTCTTTGCCGGGGAAAATGTGCAGCAAGAGGCTTCAGTTGAAAAGGTTCCACCTGTGCAAAATTCAGGTGATGCTCATCCTATCCCCGATAGTACATCACACCGACCTCCCGGTGCAATTCCTCGGTTGCCCAGGCCTATTGATAGGCCTACAATGGCTGATGATGGATGACGGCAAATATTTAGTTCATTCACGAGACAAGGTCCGAACTCAGTTCGACCGATTTCATGACCATTTTGGCGATAATCATGACCGTATGGAACAGGAACAGTCCGATTCTGACGGTCACAGAAATTATGGGAGTTTTTCAGGGTCATACTATCCTGAAACGTCATATGAACTGAATCAAAATCGAATCCCTTTTCAATCGCATAGGTATTTTTGTCAGTCTCAAGATCTTGTAGACACCCGCCCGAGCGAATCGATATCGAATCGCGTTTTTCATGCAGCAACGTGTTCATCCCAGGATGATCGTGATTATTCCAATAGTGCTGTAATCTCCGTGAATCCGCATCAATAGGTCAAGGCCGTGGCCCGTATCCTGGAACGTAGAAGCTTAGCTTAACGTTCCAACTCAAGCACCCCGCGTGAAAATTTGGATCCCCCCATGAGTCAGTACAACGCCCACACCGAAGCCAACTTCCCAACTTTCCGTATATTATCCTCAACAAATTTCCACTGTGGTACAACCTGTCCCAGTGCTGTAAATCTACGTGATCAGCATCAATGAGGTCCCGGCCGTGAGCCGTATCCTGGAAACGTAGAAGCTTATCCTCACGTTCCAACTTCAAGCACTCCACTTGAAAATTTGGATACTATGAGCAGGTGCAACGCCCAAACCGAAGCCAGTTTCCCAACGTTCCGTATATGTCCTCACACATTTCCACTGTGGTACAACCTGTCCCCACTCCTGTCCCTAACACCTCTTTCGTTGCCGCTGAAGTCTCGACCCCCGAACCTTTTCCGGTGATCCTATCTTGAAAAGGCTATGCCATTTTGATTTAATTGCCCAATCCTGTTAGGGTTTTGGTGAGTTCGGCTAGACATCTGGTCGGGGCGCTTAGAGATCGTGCCTTTAGACGCGTTCATGGCTTTAACACCTGCGCAGAGAAATTGGTGTGGGTACCCGCAAGCTATTGACGGCTGCATTGCGAGATAAAATAGCCCCTCGAGATCTGTCGCAGTCTTATGTTTGCAGTTGAGAGAAGGAAGCGTCAGAAGGACGAATCCTTGACTACTTTGTCAACGTCTATTATGAAATTTGCGCGCAAAGCCTATCCTAATGCTCCTCTTGGATGTTGTTGAGGACATAGCGGTCGATCATTTGTGGAGGCTATTGAGATGCTAAATCTCTCCGTAGTGAATTACGTGCCCGGAAGGAAGACAGTGGGGAACCGTGTCGATGAGTCTGAAACTGTATCCGGAATTGTTAGATCTGTTTGAACGTAGCACTGATGGTGTCTTGACGATGGACACAGAAACGTGAAGTTTTTGTCTTCATCTCACGCATGGAGTGTCTTTTCAGAAAGTGGCGAATTGGGACGCACAAGTCTAGTAATCATACATTGACACAGGTGAATGCCCTCCAATATAAGCAAAACACCCAGAACGTAGTGCTTTCATATGAGACCTTGAGGGCCGAACGGGAAATAGAGAATATGTGAGTTAAAGGCGTATTACTCCATCTGAAAGTCCTTGGGCCTCTCCGTCGTTCTGCAAGAAGAAAGATGGTTCCCTGCGCTTTTGCATGATCTTTGGCGGTTAATCGTGCTTGTAACGACGGGAAGTTTCCTTGCCTAGCTCGATGTATAGCTTGGATGGCTCTGGAAAGTCAAAATTGTTTTCTAATTAGACTGGCTTCAGGGCGGCGTTTTGGGCAATGTGAACTTGAACTAGGATAGGTCCTTCTAAGACTGCGTGTACAACGGGGAACGGGGGCTATTGAATGTAATGTAATGCCTTTGGCCTAACCACTGCCCCAGCGACGTTGAACGCCTGATGGAAAACGTGCTTAACAGGGCGTCAATGGCAAACTGTTGGGTGATAGACGATGTTATCGTTTTGGTAGTTCTTTCTCAGAATCACTAGAGCGACTGGATACAGTTTTTGAGAGACTACAGGCTGCAGGTTTAAAGACTAAAACCGAAAAACCGAAAAAAGGCACCTCATTCCAGAAACAGGTTTTGTACTTGGGTCATGTGGGTTTCACAGCAAGGAATATCCACGGACCCAGAAAAGATTGAAAAAGTCCAGAAATTGGCCATTCCCAGTTAAGTTGAAAGAAGTTAGGTCATTTTCGGTATGTGTAGTTATATAGGAGGTTATCAAGGAAGGTGTGCCAATCTTCCCCACTTATCGACTTACCCAGAAGGATGTTGCATTTGTTTGGACAGATGAGTGTCGGGCAGCATTTTGTTAAACTAAAAAATTGCTCTAACATTCATCATCAGTGGTAACATTACCGACTTCTTCCCACCCTCATTATGGATACTGATGGAGTGGCCGATGGTTGGTATGGCGCAGGTCTTGTCGCAGTAATCAAGATGGAAGAGGAAAAGGTTTGATAGCCTATGCGAGCAGGAAACTTTCTAAATCGGAAGTAGGTATAGCGTTACACGGAGGGAAAGGTTAGAGCCGTTTGTTTGTCAACATTTTAAGCATTATTTGTTATGGCGGAAATTTAGATTGAGAAAATGACCAGGGCCACTGGGATGGCTTTCCCCATTTCAAAAGAAAATTAAGGTACAAGTTGCTAGGGTGGTTCGGGTTCGAAACCTTGGCTAGTACGAGTTTGAACTTGAACATAGGACCTGGGACCCGGTAATAGGAATGCTGACGCACTCTATCGGCGCCCGGAGGATATTAGAGGTGGATTTTCCAGAGAGGAATCCGGGTTTAAGGTGCTGTGGTGATTTTCAGATTGTGGGTGGACCATGAGGCCCTACAAGGCTGATCAAAGAGATGATGAGAGAATTGCCAATAGTAAAATGGCTAGAGAGTAGTAATCGTCGACCGCCTCGTAGATGTGTCCAAGGTTATGGTAGGGTACTAAAGCTTTGTTTTGTCAGTGGAGTCAACTTGTTCTACAGAACGGTATTCTGTTCGACGATTCGTGTCCCATGAACGGGAGAAAAAGATCCTCATTTGCAAGTTTATTGGGCCGCATGTTTAGGAATGATCCCGTGCTTGTCTTGTAGAGGAGGAGCAGATATTATAGGGGCCTTATTTAAGGAGTTCGTTGACCCCCACTACAGGAAAAGGTTGACACGTTGGTGTTAGTAGGACCCTCTACATCAATGCTTAGTAGGTAGTACACTCAAAGTGTGGGATAACTTTTTCAATAGGGGCACCAATTAAGGTTACACAGGGGTCAAACTTTAAAAATGCCCAATATGTTTAATGTATGTATATTTCCATCGAATCATAAGGGATTCCAAAAATGTATAGTTTGTACCACCTTACGACCATTGGTTTGGAGTTATAAGGTAATGGTAAAAACTATTCCGTATTTTGACTCATTAAACTATTAACAACTTCTACTCATTTTCAACACAATTGGAGCAACTTCCGATTTTGACCCTGTACAAATAGAAATGACCTTTTTACCATTTTTATCCATTTTTATTTTATACCCTCTAACTCCAAAACCATTGGCCATAGATGGTACAAACTATAATATTTTTGGAATCCTTATGACAGACGGACAATAGCCTTCTTTCAACATGATTGGAGCATTTTAAAAAGTTTGACCCCTGTTAACTTAAATTGGCCCCTATTGAAAAGTGACACCACATTTTTAGAGTAATCCACCTAGCGCTGATATAGAGGGTCCATACAACTACAAATGTGTCAAACCTTTTCTGTAGTGAGGGGTAAACGAGGTTTGACCTGGGTCCTATCTCTCCACTATTGGGGCATGACACTAAAAACTGCTGGACACTTGGGGCGCTGCGTTCTTTTAAAGAACTCCAGAGATCATAACTATTGGCTGGGTACTCGTACAGATGTTGAGTTATGGTTGAATAGTGTTTGGCATGTCAAGCAGGAAAGACCCGTGTAGAAAGAGGCGCGGTCTATGCCAT
Organism: Ophioderma brevispina; assembly: GCA_023653785.1. Taxonomy (NCBI): domain Eukaryota; kingdom Metazoa; phylum Echinodermata; class Ophiuroidea; order Amphilepidida; family Ophiodermatidae; genus Ophioderma; species Ophioderma brevispina. Next base: position 15,150 of record JAMKCH010085659.1, read on the forward strand.
TAGGCCCTGTGGTATATCCAATGAGAGAGTTGCCCTTGACCATTTTGGGTCCTTGCCTCCTCTAATAAAGGTACTCGGTACGTGGTTGTATAATGGGACTCTTCCTAGTGGGCAGAGGCTATCCTATTCCCTATCAAAAGGCCAATACGGTGGCGCAAGCGCTTGCTACTCTTCATTTTTGGTATGGTGTTTCCATCGCGATTCATACTGGGATCAGGTGCAAAATTTGAGAGCCGCGCTCTTCCAGGATGTTTTGTCGCTTGCTTTCAATTGATACGACGCGTACAACGGCTTACCACCCTCAGTCGGACGGATTAGTAATCGCTTTAATTTGTACTTTGCAAACATGATCGCGATGTACGTAGGGACTGATCAGACTACTGGGACGACCACATACCATAATTTCTTGTATGCATCAGGGCCAGTTACAGAAAGGCCACTGGGGTACTCCATATTCCATGTTTTTGGGTCGGAAATAAATCTTCCCTGGATGTGACTAGCAGGACCCCCTCCAAATTCCATTCCTGAGCACCACCTCCACGTTTGCCTTAAAGTTAAGGGAGAACATAATGGAGATTCATGTGAAGCTGCAAGTTAAGCATGTAGGGGTCACAGCAGACAAAAGAAAGTGTACGATACATTCACGCATGGGTTAAACAATTTGTTGTTGGGGGATAATGTTTGGTTGCATTTGACAGGTAGACAGACCGGCTCTCGCCAAAGCTTCAATCCCATTGGCAAGGGCGCGGCCTTATACCAGCCAAGTACTCTGATGTGTTGTCTAACATCAAGTTACCAAATCGTCAAAAGCCGTGTTGGTGCAGTTTGCTAGACTTAAACCATTTTTCAACCGTGAAGGTTCCGCCGGATAATGTGGAAAAGCTCCTCGAATCTAATAGTAAAAAGCCTTTGAACTTGAATACCAGGATGTTGGAGAGAAGGCCTGCTGACAAGTGATGGGCTAACTGTTCCACTTAACCCATTGGGTGCTACTTGTTCTGAATTAACTTCGCCGACTATGAACACTGTAGCAGATCAAAGTTCAGAGGGGTTGAACTTGGAAAATAATTCTTCCTCGAAATTGTTCCTGAATTGACTTTGCCGACTATGAACCCTGAAGCGTTCAAGCTCGTGGCATTGAATTTTGAATGAATAATTTCTATTTCTTCTCTTTCTTGACCTGTTTCCTGAATTGACTTTGCCGACTATGAACCTTGTTTGCAGATCAAACCTCCTAGGGATTGAACTTGGAGATATTCTTGCCTCTGAAGTGTTCCGAAGTGACTTGCACGACATAACATTGTTGGCAGATCAAACCTCAGAGGATTGGGAACTTGGTATATCCTTCTTCCTCTGATTGTTCCTGAATTGACTTTGCTACTATGAACACTGAGCAGTTCAAAGCTCAGGGGAATTGAATTTGAAGGATAATTCTTCCTCTGAAATTGTTTCACTGATTGACTTTGCGACTATGAACACTGAAGCGTTCAAATACAAGCTCAGGGAATTGATTTTGATGGATAATCTTCCTCTGAAAAAATTGTTCCCGAATCGACTTTGCCGACTATGAACACTGAAGCAGTTCAAATCTCAGGGGAATTGAATTTGAAAGATAATTCTCCTCTGAATTGTTCCCGAATCACTTTGCCGACTAGAACATTGTTGCAAAAAAGATCAAACCTCAAGGATTAACTTGGTAGATAATGTCTTCTCTTTAATTGTTCCTGAATTGATTGCCGACTATGAACACTGAACAGTTCAAAGCTCGGGGGAATTGAACTTGACAGATAATTCTTCCTCTGAAATTGTTCCTGAATTGACTTTGCCGACATGAACACTGTCAGTTCAATCTCGGGAATTGGAACTTGAATGATAATTCTTCCTCGCGTTTTGTTCCTGATGAAGTCACGTCAATAACAAACTCTGAAATAATTTCAGCGTCCAGTGGCATCAAACTTGGTAACATGGTTCTTCTCCCGGAATTCAGTAGAGCTGCGATGTTATTGCCACACTCTGAATTTCCACCAATGGGTATCAAGTTGATACAATGCGTCGAAAATACGAACCACAGCTGTTCGAAAAAACCCGCCTGTCAGGAAAAGTGGAGACTATGTTATGAATGACATGAAATGACTGTAAAAGAACACTTTATATTTAAAGTGTTTTAAAAAAGGTTGTGGATAGCGCTAAGGAAAAAATTGGGTGGATAAGAACACTCATACTTACCACTTAAGTCCAAGGTGGGGGGGTTCCATAGTACCCACCTTGATTTTTTTGCCATTCCTCGGTTACGAACAATCAATTTTTGTTCAAGGAGTTTTTGCTAATTGTCTGATTTGAATAGCTTCTCTCTGAATACAAAAAAATAATCCGCCCACTGCTTTCATTTGAATAATTAGGGTGGGTCTAGGAACCCCCCCCCCTTGGGCACACCGGAAGTAAAAATCAAGATATTTTACTAATAAAAAATTAAAGATTAAATCTTGGATTTATTTGCTTATATATATACTTAGGAGGTAATTAATTAATACTTATAATACTTAAATCAAATAACCTTTATAGTCTTATAGCATCAATTCTAATGTTGTCTTGCCGTGCTCTTAACTGTGTAAGTATATGGGAAAAATAAGGCGATTTTGAAGTTTGTGAGAAAAATACAAGATGGTATAAATTTGGCTATATTTGCCAATGATTATTTTAACTGGTTAATCTAGAGTAGTGATAATGAATTATTGGTTCAAAACCTTATTATTGGAGTTGCATGAGGATGGAAATGTTCGACCACCTCTGTTAGAGAGTGACAATTTCATGGCGGAGGTGAATAGGTCAAAAGGTAGGATTTCCCTTTTATGTGTGGGTATGTTGTTCTTACGTGACCCCATTTATTTGTGTTAGTGTCATGAGCAAACCCAGGGGGAAGTGGTTATCTGGGTTGGGTGCCCTAAGGAACCCCCCCCTGGGGCACTAACGGAAAGTTTAGCTTGGGCAATTAAGTGTTAAAGGTGGTGACTATGTTATGAAATGACATGAAATGGACTGTAAATGTAAAAGACACTCTATATTTAATTAAATGTGTTTTAAAAAGTTGTGGAATAGATGCTAAGGAAAGATTGGGTGGAATAAGAACACTCATTCTTAAAGTTGGTGGTTTTTAAAGATGTTTGGTAGATAAATATTATAAGGAAAGAAATTAGTATGGAAACTGTGGTTGGGGATTTAAAACTAGTAAATTAAGCAACAACAGCTCGATATTTTTTCTACTTGTACATTTCTAGGGGAACTTCTTAAGGAATAGTAAACGTACGTATTGTACACATTCGGGTTTTGGATGCTATGCTAGACGTGGTGCAGGACAAACGATCAGGTAGACGGTAGTGGGTAGTTGAATTCTAGTGAAGAACGCGAGGCGCGTTTTTCATGTGAGGTCGGGGACAACATGTCAAACCCGCGGTCGGACAGTCATGACGACCGCGTCTTGACAGGCCTTCGCGCTCGGTATTTTCGTTCCAGCTCGGTGGTGGCAAGAAATCCTTGATTTAGATTGGGCATTGGCGCAATGTTGACGCGAAGCTGTATGTTTTCTTGACAAGTTGTTCATGTTGCTTCAAAACTCCAAAAGCCATTAGGGTTATTTTAAAAGTTATATGAATTACGGATGGGACGAGAGCTTATTGAGAGCCCACATCAAAAGCGGCCAAAATATAGTTTGCAGTCTGTCTTGCTTGGGTATAGTTGATTGCATTTTGGGGAGATTGATCTATTGAATGAGGTTGGCCAATAATCGTTTGTTTTAAATTTTGGCACGGTTCAAATGAGGGCGTCGCCAGCCGTCTTGTCCTGTCCAATTTATTTCCGTTTGCTCGCTAGCGCTGTAATTTATTTGTCTAGTCTTATGTGTCTTCTGTTTTTGTCATGTGCACTGCCGCTCCAAATTTGGCTGATCTGGCCACCGCCCAATTGTGAGATCATTCTGGAGCTTGGAGGTGGTCCTAAGCACTCTCACTTTTCCTCCCTATGTTTAGTTTATATTATTTCAAGTGGTTTAGTTCACACTTTAGGTTATTTTCGTAACTGTTTCCCCGTTTTTGGATATCATTTTCTATGCCCTCTTCGTTGGATGCTGTGGGTGAGTCGTATACTTTGTAATTTATTTTTGTTCCCGATTTATACGTGATCGTGTTAGCACCGAAGTCTGCCTGATTTAATCTTTGTGTTTTAGTTTTTGTTGGAGGCGACCCGTAATTATGGGGCTGGGTCAATCTCCTGTTGTGTACCAATAACTTGTTTTCGCCAAAGTTCAAATAATCCTTATTAATTTTATAGTTTATTTTTCCCCCTCTTCACGTGAAAGATTCCCGTGTAGAAAATGGTGAATAAGATCCAATTGGTTAAGTCGACACTATGGGGTTTTAAAATTTTATTTCGTTTTCTTTGCTCTTATTAGCATTTGTTTTAATAGTGGTTTATTTTGTCCCCGTTCACCTTCTAAAATAATGAGTAGGCCTATAGTTTTTTTAAAGTCATTTGGCATGCGTTCCTTTGCATTCGCGTGCCTTTCATCGCAATTTGAATCGCATACCACTTTGGGCCCTACTATAAATTAAGTTTCGGTATTGGTTATTTTTGTTTAAACTTCTGAGTAACCTTCTGGCCAGTGAAAACGTGACCGTGAAAATTCGCCTCGCTCCTCGCCAAATTAGAGCGAAATTCAAATTATTGTCATAGTTGATTTGCTTTGCAGGGATTATATAATGCAAATTTTACTATTCAATACATATCGTGCTCACTATTCAAGGAAGATAACACAGTTGGGGCCAAGATGTGAAACTTATACAAGCCTGGTGTGTGTCCCATATTTTTTGATTGGGTTTTATTTTTACAAGTACGTTAAGGAGACTGTTGCGACCATGCTAGCTTGCAAAACTAGGATGACCCTTATTTCAAATCCTACGCGCCTTTCCGCTCGGCCGACCCGACATTTACTTTTGCTTCATTGTGAAATTTTGAAATTATGTAGTTGAGTTTTTAGAATGATTTAGAAGATCTTATTAGAAAGCTCTAAGCCCGTAGGAGGTTGTTACACAGCATCACACAGAGAAATACGATTTCTTATGTTTAGTATTGTTTTCAGCAGTACATTTATGTGTTTTTCATTGCTTTTTCTGAGTAATATTTACGAGAATTACAAAAAATAAATAATTTTTGGGGTAAAGCGACCATTTACATATTGTTTTTAATTTAAAAAAAATAGTATATTAATATAATGATAAATTTAGAATTAAAAAACAACAACGCAATCATTACTTAATTTAATTAACAATTAATGCTTCGGACCTTTAATGGCCCGATCTTTTTTTTGCTCATTTTTTGAAGGTTTGGAAACTTGCCCGCCCCCCCCATTTCTCTTCAAAACCTATTGATTTCAAATGTGGCACACAAACTCGTTTCGTGTTAATCCATATCTATTGAGAGGATTTTGTATGAAACCCTTTAGTTTTTGAGGGTTACATTGATTTTTGTTGCAAAAGCAGCAAAAAGGGCGAGATGAAAAGTTTGAACGGTTGCCAAGGCAACACGGAATATAATCTTGGTTAACGCTCTCATAGGATCACAGATCCTGGCCATAGTAATTGTTTAAGAAATAAACTATGTTCAAATAACTTTATATTTTTGAGATAAATGGGGGGGGGGGAAATTGTCATTTTGAATTTCTGATTTTCTTGGTGCCATGACCTTTGACCCCTGCTAATTAGCATACCGGAGGTCGACATGATCCGAGACAAATATATTTGAAAAAGGCTCATCATACCGAACATTTTGGTATATCACTTTCTTGTATTCAAAGAAACTATGTGCTGTGATTGCAATAATCATAATAAATTATTGTAAGATGACGACGCCATGTCCCCCCTTAAAGGTCTTGGACGCAGCCATATTGGTTGCCCCTATTATTTTTTTAGCATGTTAACAAATTAAAAACGTCCGATATGTGTTTACAGACTACCCCCCAAAAAAACTAAACAATCAAACTAAAAATTTTAAAAAAAATATATAAACTGTGCATTTCTGTGATATATTTTGATTTTTTTTAAAGCGGAATCTTCGGTTTTATTCCATCCAATTGTATGCACCCTAACCGGAGATATTGTCAATTGAACACAAATGATAAAATACAACTTGGGCCAGTTTCAATAAACTAAAGGTATAAGGTGTGTTGCATCTTGTGGGATTACACTGTTTTCAAACAAAATAGTATTTTAGAGATCAGATTACTATGCACTGAACTAATCAATATTTTATCTTCCAAACAACGAAAGCCCCGGAAATTAAGCTGAAAGGGAAATAATGGGACGCACTCTCAGCGGGACAATAATCATGAAATTCCTGTAAATTTTACTGCTGAAACTAAGGGACAGCCACACGTCTCTGTTTATGGGGGACAAATGTGTGGACAATGCTCTAATGGGGAGGGCTAATTTCTCCTCCCCTATTCCCCACTACCTCCAAGATGCCAGTGAGAAACAAATTGAAGAAACCAGTGTTGAACAAAGAACAATAAAGTAAAGGATGGTTGGTGTTTAAAAGCCTCAGTTTACTTTTAAAGAAATTCTTTAAACATGTGTTGGTATGGTTCTTCCTTCTGCTAAAACCTGGAGTAAAGCTGAGACAACTAGCCTGTTTGGAATTGAATTTTCAAAATTTCCCAATGCTACTTGTATTTTATTGGCGATTGTGACATTATAAACTTATATATTATGTCATAAGGATATTATATCATTAGGAAGAGCACGTTATCCTTTTTTTGTTAATTTTAATTTTCAACAAAGATTGTCTTGAAGTTGATTCTCAATGGCAACTCTGTTGATATCGGGATAGCCGAAACTGGACCAACATATTTTTCAAGTGTCTCAGATAATTGACCTTAATTCTTGAACCAGACCCCCAAATTTCACCAGCTAAAAATTTAATGAAAGCGGGAACATTCCTAAAAAGAATCAGTTAACGTCCATTTGAGATGAACTAAAGATTTGGGCAAAAATCAATCTTTGATTGTATATTTTTGAAACAGTCTGTATACAGATCAGAATCATATCATTCTTCAAAATACACTTCTATCTTAATTTTGGGATGATATAACTAAGTATGTTACAAATTTAGGACAGTTTGTGGGTTTTACTGGTCATTAAAGGCGTCCATATTGGTTGTAATTTTGAATTTTAAGCGTGTTAACAAAACCAGAATGCCAAATATGAGTTTTTAATGTTCAAAGATATATATCTCATACTTTAATCTTAACTATTAATCATCATTTTGGATGATATAACTCAGTATGTTACAAATATATTTGCAATTTGTAGATTTGAAAAGTTTGAATGCAGCTATATTGGCCGCCATCTTGAATTCTATGTAAGTTTTAATAACAAAACCAAAATGTCAGATATGAATTCCTATTGTTGAAAGACATATCTTTACTTAATGGTAAAAGTCATATAATCTAACGTTAATCTACCCCCTTTATTCATAATTTTAACATTTTATGACTAAATATTGTACAGATACAGCAATTCATAGATTTAAAAGAGCTTTAAAGGCCGCCATATCGGCGACCATCTTGGATTTGAAGCAAGATGATGTTACAAATATGCTTGTCATAACTTCACACTGGCCCTTGATCAGTATATCGTGGTTTCTTTACCATATCAATCATTGTTTTGTGGCAAAACTATGATTTTATTTACAATTTTCACATTTTTGTCGGCCATTTTGGATGATTTTTGGCCGCCATATTGAATTAAGATAACATTGCTAATATGTGGTTTGATTATCCTAACATTTTGTGGTTTCTTTGTTATATTTATGATTACTTTGAGACAATATATGAACTTTTCATCAATTTTTCAATTTTGAGCGCCATATTGAACGCGATTTTTAATTTGATGTATAGTAGTCTACGAGAACTTCATTGGTTGCCTGTTTAGCAGAGGATCAACTTCAAGATCTTACTGAATGTGTACAATTGTGTTAACAGATTAGGGCCTACTTACCTTTGTGAGATGTTGACATCGTATGTCTGTGGTAGAGGTGGCCTTAGGTCATCCAACGACACGACCCGCCTTGTGCCATTGAATAAACGTGCTATTGCAGATTGGAATGTTCTACCACTATCCGTATGGCATTCGATGTCAAATATTTTAAAGGGATTTATTGGTATGAATCTATCGGCACATAATGAAATATCCCTAAATATGACGTACCAGATGGTTTGCATGGTCATTGGAGTATTCCTTGCGAAAGAAACACCATTTTCATGCTTAACTTTCGAAGCAGTAGACGATTTAACGAAGCCGCCATGTTTATTATTTACCTTATCGTTTTGCCACAAGCCATGTTTAGTCTTTCACACCAATTGAAAGATGATCGGTGGTTAGTCAAGTTCTGGCCTGTATGAAAGACTATCGCGTTTACTTTTAACATTGAAATTAAAAACACAGCTTTAAATTAACGTTTTCCTGTAATATAAATTTATCAAAATGACATACATTTGTGCCTAATTTTTACAAAATGAGCCTGAGATTCTTGAGAAATATAGGGCCGTTTTCTCAAACGATATTTAAAATAAACAGTGGTTAGGCCTAAACTGTGGTTAGCTAAACGCACAGTTTAAAAAACCGCAGATGAAATATTTTAACAAGTCGTTTAGCTAACCACGGAATTTAAACGCCGTAAATATCCACCCCGACCTATTTAAAACTGTTGTATGTCGCTGTACCGCACTTGCTATTATTCAATACTATAACAAATACACACGAGCATAAAAATAGAAGCAAAGGAAAAATGGACGAGAAGAAATCCACTGAGGACTCGGAAAAGAATGATAAGAGAAATAAAGGAGACAACTGATCTAACCACGAGTATCACATATAGCTGAAAATATCAGGTATTTGATGACAGCGTGAAGTTAAACACGCCTTAAACTACCCCTGGCCATTTCTAAGTTTAACAACGTTTTAGACATGTTTAACGATGTTCGGCTAAAATTTAAACAACGTTTAAAGTTAACCATGCTTTGAGAATTGCGTTTATTTTAGCAGGCGTTTAAATTGCGATTTAACCAGTGATTAGCGTTAAACATCGTTTGAGAATACGGGCCATAGTTTTAAAATAAAATTAGGAAACTCTTCATCATACAAAGAAGCGCTACTCAGTACATTGAAGAGTACGTAAATTGCTGAACCGCGCATTAGTGGGTTTCGAACACTGATCTCTATAGATGAGGTGACATCAATGTTTACAAACACAAGTTAGCACCTGGTCTACTCACATGTTAGAGGTGCGAGGAGTATGCCCATGCAGTTACAGCATTCAATAGCTTTATCACGCCTGATTGAGCGCGAATTTTGAAAGCACAAGCGCTGCATCAGGCAGGCCGCACAGGTCTAGAAAGGCCTTTATTTTACGTTCCCCGTGTGCACAGTCAACGTGGATTTTGAATATTAATTAGATTTGCACTAGTAATCTAAAAATCACTCGTATCTGTTGACTTTACAAACACTTTGTACAAAAATGTACGACAGTTAGTAAAGAACACTTCTGATTGATTGATCATCCTTTCAAATCAAGAAAATAATTCAAATTTGGATCCAAGTCGGAGGAAGCTTAGAGTTGAGTTAAAATATAGTGAAGAGTACTCTTCAAAAACTTTGAAAATGTTCACTTAGCGAAGTTGTATCAAGGCGGAGAACGCTTTCATTGAACCGTACCGCTATTGGCTTTCAAAATATTAACAAATTAACATTGACACTTCGGGGTAATAAGGCAGGAACTAGCATTTTTATAATCAAAGCATACTAAAACGACACGTACAATTATACTATTGTACGGTAATGAATGCCGAGGAAAAATGGACGTGCTGGTAAAGGGTCGGTATGACTATTTACGAGGCAACTCTGGCTGCAAAATTCAAACAGCTGTGGTGTGAATAGGAGTTATGCACCATGCAACGCCCAGGACAATGGAGTTCAATTGTGAAACAATACAGCGTGGTGTGCGATGCGTGTTTCCAGCTATATGTCGGAGCGAAATTGTTTATATTTCCTCTTCAGATTTTATTTATCAGCAATTTGCTTTTACACTACAATGGCTTGGAATTTTATCCTCATTTAGACACCATTGAAAATATTTAAAGTAGTATAGCAGACAGGAATAGCAAATAGAACATCACTTTGCGCGGAAAATTCAAAAATGCAGTAGAACTTCGTGCTCGCTTGTTTGCAGCGATAAATGTCTATCGTGATTTCGAAACTTGGGGCAAAGATGAGGATGTGTAGCAGACGTCAGGTATCACTGATCAATCTCCTATTGAACGAGCTTGACGTAAGTTGTAAAGTTGCCTTGGCAGTTCATTTAACGAAGAGGTTCGGTATGCCTGGCATTTGTGCTCGAGCATACTGCAGGGCAGTGCTTTGTTCGTGTGCCCCAAGAGTTGAACGTTCACATGTCAACTCATCTATACATGGAAGAACTGGTGCTTGCGATTGAGGGCCCTGACGGCCAATGGTCATCCAAAAAGAGCCAAGCAGGTGGTTAAAGAGCCGGTCTATACAAAAATGTGTTCCCATTGACATGTGGATAAGGACATAACAGACTACAGAATCAAGCCAATCAAGTGAGCTCATGGATATGGCGCGTATGCGTTTGTCTCTAAATGTGCAAACGGGATACAAATTACTGTTAAGAGGTATCTCTGGAATGCTATTGGTCCGGAGACCAAGATGTCCGCCCGGTGCTCATTCATCTAATATACAATTATGTTATGGAGCCAATCCAGTATAGATATCCGTGGTTACAGTGCGACTGCGATAAAACTAAATATTTACGCGGACCCTTTTAAAACGTGCACGTTTTCATGGATTGTTGTGTTTACTTGACATTGAACTTACACTGCATGGACGGGGTATCCTTATGCTCTCTCATGAGTATTATCCTCCATTCTGGTCTGCAATAGATTCGGCATTTTAGAGGTCCAAGCCTGTGTCCTAGGGGATCTGGTCCTTCCATCTTGTGGCTGGGCGACCTGGCTACATCAGCTGGTGATAGGCTTGGTATAGGCTTGGCTAGTGGTAGTGTTAAGGCCACCAAAACCTTGGTTAATCCACAAAAATGATATTCTAAAAAATTTTTCCCAACATTTTTTTTGGCAATAAAAAATTTAACGAATTCGCTGCCTGTATTTGTGTGCTCAACGAAGTGCACAAGGGGAGGCTTGTGGCAACACTTGCTGATAATCGCGTGATAATTTTCGCTGGCTTCTATTTCGATATTGCATGTGGCATTGTAAAGATACCTCACAGAGTGCATGGTAACATGATTCCGTACAGTTGTGTACATTTGTCGCAAATACAATCTGGATTGTTGGTCGCACGGAATACTCCCCAATGGCCATGAAACACAGCTGGTACGTTTTTATTAGGAATATTTCATTAATGTAGGTGCCGATAGAATCTACCAATACATCACTTTAGAATTATGTTGAAGGACCCACTTTGATCGCTGTGATCTTGGAAAGGCCCATAATAAATACTTTTTCGTTATCATATCATCATATCATAGTGGACGAAATTGCCCACAAAATGAATTGGCAAAGCTAAAACAAGCATAATATTTTAATGATTTATTTATGCGTTTTATCCAATTTTAGGACGATATATGACCATTTAAATAAAATGACATTTTGTGCGGGGCCGTATTGGCGGCCATCTTGGCTATCTCACGGAGCACTGAAATGCGTTTTCAAGGATCCCAAAAGGTATCCAAAATAGTTGGTTTGGTAAGTACTGTGGGGGTGCACGGGAACCCAGTACATGCCCAACTACTATGCACCTGGCATAGGAGCGTCCAAGAAAAAGACGTATTTTGGACTATGTATGGACATCGTAGATTTGTCATTTTAATGTGAGGGGCCTTTAAAATGTTCCAATAGCAAACCTAACATTGCTCCAATTATTGTACGGCCGTCAAAGGTCAGGTATCAATCGTTGTTAAACGCGATAAATGAACCTTGTGAACAAATGATCTAAATTTATTAAGCATATCTTAAAAAGATAACTTATGGTGAACACACATGCAGATGATACACTCCGAAACAAAAGTTTCCTCCGAAGTTGAGTAAACAACAATAAATTAAAGTACAATACAGGGAATTACCCGTTATTTGAAGAAAAATAGACACGCTTGTGATTTCCCACGTCCAAACATTCTGTTTTACCGTTAAAATTATGTGTTAAAATAATAATTTCAAACTTACCTCAAAAAAGATGAAATTATTTTAAATTTAAACTCGTATAATTTTAACAAAACCGCCATTTGTTGTATGTAATGCAACTACTAATTCATAAAAAAATGTTATAACTATGAACATGATGAAGGGGGACTCAAACTTGTCATGAGGGTTATTGTAATTAACAATAAAACAGTTTTAATCTATATCTAACTTATCTTAACATTGGTCGGAATTGTGCATGGTCTGTAATTTTGATTTGAGAACATGTGACTTACTTAACATCGCACGGGCATTACTCGACAGAATTACTTCACGCGCCGGTGCGCAGATGCATGCCCCTGTAAATCTGCAAAAGTTGATAGGTTAGAAATGATTTTTTTTACCTAATTTGCATGCAATTTGATGAAAAGGGTGTTCCAGAGGTAATTGGGCATTTTCTTCTGTTACATTAAGCAGAAAAGCTACGGACATGCGGTTTTTTTTGCATAATGTTAGGAATTAATTACTCGATTAACATAAAAGTGAGAAGTTTTCCAAAGTTAGTTACTAATGGTTGTTAAATTTGTAGTTTTCAGACAAAAAATAGGTTTTTAGCGGTCATCTGAGTTCGGGTAATTTTTGCTTCCATTTAAATAACCTTTGGCATGGTCTTTTAGCGCCAAACAAAAAAACCACGTTTTATGAAACAGTAGAAACTGCAAAAATTTAAGCCAACAGAACAACACGGTGTCATGTAATTCAACAAATTTTACGTTCCCTTGTCTATCATTTGGGGAGTAGTAAAATACCATTCAGGGCTGCTGCCTGTTTTCTAAGTAGTACACCGTATTTTTATTTATGTTCACGCTCTGTTACATAATAGGACAATTCACGCCATTATTAGAATTACCGCAAATGGGCTCATAGTCGCAAGCATGTTTCTATGATAAAACAACTTAAGTCCTCTCTATTTTTCTATTATGTCTTCCCAAAATTTTAGCAGCGTCAATAGAATTAGTAAAAATGGTGATGATTGCGAAATTCTTCAATCTTTTTAAAGTCAATCATTGCATCACGCAATGTTGAATTTAAACATAATAAAAAAGACTCGGTCCTAGACCGCTTGTATCGCTGTCGCGGGTAGTGAATGATATGCCTTACATGACCTTTGACCTTGATATGTGACATTTGACCTCAACAAATGAGGGATCCCATGTTGCACCTATGATTCAAGTTTGGTTCCAATTAAACGTCAACTTTTCAAATGAGGTTCAATTTTTCCATTTTGCCTATTTTACAACTTGACCAAATGACCTTTGAACTTGGGCATGTGAACTTTGACCTCATCAAAAAGTGGGGGAGGATGCTATCTGTTGCACCTGTGACCCCAAGTTTGATTTAAATCCAATCAAAGTATGAGGATATTACAGGGAAATGTTAACCCTTGTTCACAACAGACAACAGGACATCAAACAGACATCAACCAACAGACAACAACAGGGACAAAAGTGATCCCTATGTGCAGGGCCGCCGATAGAAAATTGAGGGCCGGTGGAAGGGAAACCTTGGAGTGTGTTACGGGCCCCCTTTCAACACTTCGTTTTCCAGACTCCATACCAGGGAAGATTTTGAGTTACATGGGCGGGGTGGTGGGAGTGTATGATGCCACTTAATAGGTGTTTTTGTTTTAATTTTCAATGTAGAGTGTGTATGGAGAGGCCAGAGGGTTGGGGCTGGAGGAGGGTCCCCCTCCCGCGCCAGAGCGGACACACTAGCAAACATGTCACTTTCAAAGACACATTTTTATAATGACTATTTGATAGAAACAAATACGAAATTGTAAGGGTTTAACGTTTTAATGATAGAGGTATAAATCGTCGCCCCACGTCACTACTGTGTATTTTACCCAAAAACGTTTCCGAGAAAATCGCAATACCAAATCTATCGCGACATTTCATGTCTATACGGTTAAAACGAAGCATAAATGAAATATCTAGGACTTACTGGTTTTGAGAAAAACATTTTTAAGTCCAATATAAACCATAAAGCCAACTTAAAACTACAATTTATATATTTAAGCTACAAAGTTATAGTCTGTATGTAAATCACGACGCATATTACCACACGTGTTTAAATTACGTAAAATTAGAGCACTAGTGAACGCTTGTGTACGAAATAACGATGGAAATACGTCAAAATAGATCTGTATGTGGTAAATCGTTTATTTTGAGATCGGCAAAATAGAACGCTTATAAAAACCCGGGAAATGAATGAATGGCGATTTTAAAAACGACAGTATGTGAAACGCGGATATGATGATTTTGAGGAAAATGACAAAAACGATCCTCACATTGAAACTTTGTGGATGGCAAGAACTCGATGAACTAAGTAAGTAGGCGTAATTTCGCAAAAAAACCTCAAAAATGTGAAATACGCCGTATGTGAGCGGGCGGACGAAATGGTTAAAAGTAAAAATATAGCTGATGGTTTTTGTTCAAATAATAATATATAACGTGTTCTGGAGAGTCATATATGACGCGGCCCGGGGTGAGGGGTGATGCATGGACGAAGCGGCGGAAACCCTTGCCCATGTTCACTTTCCAAAACACATTTTCTCATGTACATTGATAGAAACAATTTGAAATTGTTAAGTAGTCCACTTTATAATTAATGACCAACCGTTTTAGAAAACAAAATCTGAATTGTTGTGGAATTTATCAAAGCAAGAATGGGCCCTGCACTAAATGTTTATTATGTGGCAATTTGTGGTTCAGAGATATGTTCTCAACGTAAGTAGTTATCCAGTATGCAGGCGGGGAAAACGGGCACCCGGTATCTGCAAATGCTCTCTCTCCTCCTCTCCCCAATACACTCTCTCTCTCTCACCTTTTCTCCCTCTTGACTTTTGGTCTCCACCGGCAAGGGCTGAACTTTTTATGTTTAGAGCCCTAAGTCCCCGGGCACCTTAGGACCCCGGGCCCGGGGTCAATTACCCCCTTTGGGACCCCCCCCCCCTCTCGACGGTACGGCCTATGTGTCTTCCTGCCTTAGGGCAGGCGACACAAAAAGAAAATGATAAAATTAGAAAACGGTCCAATTATTTCCCAAGGAGGACAAAGAAGCAATTACACTTTGAAAAGGCTGTATGACAAAATCAATTCTTCAGAGTAATTTCAACTTAGAAAACGCGGGCCATCTCTAAATTTCTTGAATTAAAATTTATTTATAATTTAGCTTTCTATCGTTAAGATTCAAAATTTAAATCAACATACATTGAAATATAAATATAATAGAAATTTTTAAATCGAATTCAAGATTGTCATCCGTTTAGTCTAAGGACATTTCGATATTATAAAGGAGGTATCGCGTTATTTTTACACTCATTGGTCTTATATATCGTTACGAATCTTCCAAACAGGCAATCGACCAAAAGCACATTTCAAGATATCGGCGATTGAAGTTTTAGAGAATTATGCAATTGCATATAATTAAATTTGAACTTTTTGAAAATTATTTTATGTGGACATTGTGGACATTGAAAACGTTCTTCATTTTGTGCACGCTTTCAATTCAAGAATCCTTTATGTTCCTTGTCTAATTTAATTATAATGTGATTGGTCTGTTTGCAAAACTAAAAAACGTCCTCTTTTCTATAGATCATAGGAGACGAATGCACATTCGCCTGTTTGGCGTACTAACAGAGTCGATCGATCGCTCTCAGACGGTGGTAAGTGAACATTTGAACATACGTTGCCTGCCGAGGCGCTAGAAATGATTATCCAATGACGCTATAAAAGAGTACTGTTTTAGGTTCTTTTTTTATTTTGTAATTAGAATTGATTTATCAAATACTTCAATAACTAAATCTCAAATATATTAAATCAAGCTATATATAGTGATATAATGGAACCTGTAAAAGCTGTAATTTTACGGGTTTTTGGTTAGAATTGCTGCCAGAAATTTTCTTGTAAAATGTATAGTATTTTTTCCTGTAACTAGTACTTATAATTGAAAATTCATAGTTATGTGCGATAATTGTTGATACTCGAAAAAATCGAATAAAAGCTCCATTTGTAGTGATTTACAGTATTTTGCTGTATTTCAAATTGCAGGATCGGCTACATGTAAAGGATATCTAAAGCGTATGCCTAACGTTTTGAACCCTGGTTTTTATTATTATTGGACATAATAACGTTAAAACGTTTAGTGGAAGAAGTTGTGATTTTCTGTTTTTTGCTTGAAAGGTTGTATATTTTAATACGTTTTACAGAGTAAAATGAATCAAAGATCACTATTTTTATCACGAAGAAAGCTCTATCTACTATCAAGTCATTTGTATTACTTTTACCGAGGCGTTCGGACAAAGTCCTTTTAATTCTAATGATCGACCACATACAACACGCATTTTAGAATTAATACTCTACTTTTCAATAAACAAATTTTAGTTATTAAAGCAATATTGGACATTTTTTTGAAGAGCACCCGCAATTTTTTTCAAAATTTGATATTTTGCACAGTTACGTGGTAATTGTCTAGGACAACCATACCTGCGAACGAGAATGCTAAAAAATGCGTCATTTATCATAAATAAGCGGATTTGGTAATTAGAATTGGGATCCCAGATTTGGACTTAACGGCAGAGCTGGAAATTCTACGTATATGTCCCGGTCCATGATTTGAAATAGTGTCCCCCCCGAGAAAATAACCTCTAACTTTAATTGCCTGAACTTTAAAACAACTAATGGGATGAGCGTAGACACGTACATGTCGCATTTCCCGTCTATTTCACTTTGGAAGGCCGTGTTCCAGCACGCCGTTGAATTATTATCGGGCATCCCCGATAAATTATTCTAGTATCACAATTCCTTCGTTTGTGACACATAGACTTTTCGAGCTTAACCATCACAGGTATAGTTTTTACTAGCCAGTTACCATAAACCGTGTAAAAATCTCCACATTTTTGAAAAATTGTGGGGCCCTTCAAAAAATGTGCTAATATTGCTTTAAGTTTTCAGTACTCCACGGGGGGGGGGGGGGGGGGGGGGGGGGGGGGGGTGCCACTGAAAATAAATAAGATTCATGAAGGCTACTAACTTTCAAATAAGGAAAACGCAGGAGATTATATTGGCAATGAGTGTCAAATGAATTTTTCTAAAAATCAGTAAAAACAAACTACTTCGGAGTGTCTATTGGAGCAATTGAAATGGAAATTGACCATTCCCATGGATAGTTATTATTTGGATTTTTGTCATGCATCAACAAGACCATGGCGTAATTATGTTTCACTTTTGGAGTCACAGCACTCAGTCCACTCAATCTATGAAAATTACTAGGTACACAAAACACCTGACAAATTGCCTACAAGAAGGTTTTTGTTTTAACTAGCAAGAATAGATCTATCTCCCCAACAAATATCAAAAAGGTAGAAAAGGGGAAGCCTGGCAGTAAACCAAAGAAAGACATGGTAATTTGCATTTATGTTACGTGGACGTATACGCCCATTTTCGATAAAGGTACTAGAAGCTCATAACTGCATGTTTTGGAGATTTCCATTTTTCTGTTAGTAATTTGAACATGTTTGACAAGGTGTGTATGCACTTGCAATTGATATATAAAAGTGAAAGGGTGGTCATTATTCAAGATGGCCGCAATTTTCCCGCCAAAATTAATTTTCATTCTAGATGATTTGTCAGACTGCAATCGTGTGAGGATCTTTCTTTAGCCATATTATCAGAAGTATTATTCAAACACATTGGGGGGGGTCAACTATCCGGGGCCCTCCTATTCGAAGTGATGGTATATGTGGCTCGGCCAGGTGAAAAATAGGTTCTTTTCAGTTTTGGTATCGCTTTCAGATAAATGTGACCTGCTCCCACAAACCCGGACAAAGTCGCCAGAGAGAGAAGGGATCAATAAAGTTGTATAAAATCATAGAAAACAAAAGAAATTCTATGCAATATTAATGTTTGATGGACAGAGGAAATGCAATGTTTACATGTGATACCTCATTTAAAGCTTTGTTTTATAAAGTCATTTAAAATCTGGTACCTAGCTTAAAATGAAAAATCTCCTACTTTATCCGTGTTTCGTGGGAGCAGGTCCCAATGTTACGCAAAAATACTGGGCATTCGGTACACACGCAGAATAAAATGGGGTCCCCGGTTATGAAACTTAAGGGGGGCCCATGATGTTAAAACCTGAAATTAAAATAGGACAGGTCTCTTTCCGGTCAAACTGCCATGGAATTAGAAAATTGGCTGCCATGAAATTATAATTTGTTAAAATGTGCACGTAGCTGCGAAAATTTTGAATTTGGGTGTTCAACCTGGATTCTTTAAAAAAAAATTGGATATTAAATGCAAACTGTGATAAAAGTGGATAGCAGAAAGAAGAAAATGGGGGTCATTAAGTAGGTGAACATTTTAATAAAAAGGGGGTATTTGGTAATATCCTGAGTAATAGTAGGACAGCAGCATAAAAAAGGCGACCAAGCATTCTGGACAGCAAGACTACCACGAGTTTTAAAGGTCCCGGGGCCTGATCGCTATAGTAGCATCGTCCCCATACTCCAAGATGTCACCGGAAGTGGTCGACATTGTTGTTATTTGAAAAAAAGCTACTATTTTTCTTATTTACCCTGTTGAATCTTAGGGCTAAAGGATATTTGGTTTTTGAAGTATGAGCGAAAATGTATCCCATTTTTTGGTCGACTGATATTAATTTTTACACATAACTAGGGCTAAGAAAAAATCATATTTAGCTCTCCACATGAAAACGGTTGAAATATCAGCGCAAAACTCTACATGGGGTTTAGGGCGTGAAGGACCATTCTATCAAGATGAAAACTTTATTTACTAAAATCGGGTCGTCTCCCTTTAATAGCTTGTATAATAAACAAAATATTGGCCAAAATGGCAGATAGGTTATGCAAAATTAGCATGTCTGCAATGCTTCCCTTTTTTGCTACCTTTTTGATATGATGTTCGGGAGGGTTTATACAACAAGTACAGCAAGAAAACTTCTGTAGCAGGGGGTATAATATCCCGGGTCATAACGTAGATTGAGTGGACTACTAGTACAGTATAGTTGAAAACTTCGATATTTAACAACAACCATGAGGTTAAGCTGGCAGTTTGCCGGCATTTCTACTGCAGTGCTCAATGGTTAACTTGTATTCCAAAGACTTCTGACGAAATTACCATATTTTGAATTGTCAAAGTGGTATTTATTGAAATGCGAGATTAAATTTATCATAATACAATCTTTCGTTATTAAAATTGAAAGGAAAATAATGTCCTATCTACTCAATGAAATGAGTTTAATTAATTAATCGGGTGTCATTCAATTATATTGAGTAATTTAATGAGTAATCTTTTAATGTCCCATTAATCATGTATTTTTTTTATTTTTTTTATTTTTTTTATTTTTTTTACATGCACTGCAAAAACAGTGTGTCAAATTAACAACGCCGGTGTTCTAGGAGGAATTACACGCAGAGTATTTCAAAATTCAACAACACCTTTGGTGTTATTTTTAAACAAAACACAAAATGTGTTAAAATAACACCACGGTGTTGAATTGTAAGTAACTTTTATACCTGTAAAGCCATCTAACGGAATCGAACCTGGACCGCTCTGATATGAACCCAATACCTAACCACGATTTTTTTTTTTTAAAAAAAAAAAACTATGCTATCTTATCAACATAATTGAATTTATGTCATTTACTTTCCTTTCCATTAATAATTGCAAATTAAAATGAAAAACAAATGCATACCAAAACGTGAAAGGTTTCAAGTTTTTGAACTATCTATAAAAATTTGAAGTGAAAATATTACTACATTAGTGGCTTGTTTGTGACTTTCTGGTGTTACAATTATCTTGTTGTTATAACTTGAATACTACACACATGGCTGATTGAATCATTTTAACTTATTACAAGCTTCAACAATCATTCAATTTCCAGCAACAGGTCTACCTAATATTGTTACTATTTTTATTTTTTTTATTTTTTTTAAGCTGGTGGATTGAAATTTATGTTTGTGTTTCCATTTCTCACATGAAACGGGGGTATTGTGAATTATTATCACTGGACGTAAAGTTGTAGTCATTATTACAAAAAAACTTTTACAAACTAGTAAATGTCTAAAAACACTAAAAAATAATAAAATAAAACTCAACTGGCGCGATTCAAAACTGACAACGTAGGCTCCTTTTTCGTCTCAGCGCCCGGATCGTCGCTAAGACAGTCAAGACATCTACAATCACGTCTGGTAAAGACACAGCTAAAAATGCAAATTTTTTGTTTATACCACTAACCTACCAACATGCATCTTGTATTTGCCGAAATAACGTGCGCTGTAAAAATTACGTGGACTTCACTAAACAGGACCAGAAAAGGACAATACTTGGTCGCCGGGCTTGGTCGTAATTTACAAATCAAGCAAAATACTTGTTGGTCCCATTTTCCTTCCAGGCCTATTACGACTAATGTATAAAGAGGCTCCTATTTGAACTTTGAATTATACTAACATTATTATGCACGATTATGGATTTTCATTATAGTTATTTACGGAAAAAACTGTAAATCTTATAGGAAAATACTGGCAACAATTCTGGCCAACAAATCCCATAAACTACAGTCTTTTATAGTTTCCATCCAAATTCACTTATATTTTACCGTTTAAAAATGCATTGTTTTATGCTTTTAAAACCAAATTAAAGGTCCCTGTTCTATCGCGCTAATAGCCCCCCTCGTCCCCTGGACCCCCCAGATTTTACCCGAAGTGGTTATTTTTTTATCAGAAGTAGCTTCAGAAGAAAGGGCACTATTTGTTCTCATTTACCCTGTGAATATTAGGGCTAAGGATGTTGGGTTTGGATTTGATTAGCGAAATATGCCCCATTTAAGGTCGACCACTATTAGTTTTACATAGTACTCTATGGGGATTGCATTGTTTTTAGCTCTCATTTCAAAACGGGTTGAAATATCGCGGCGAAATCTTACAGAAAGTGTTTTTGAAGGTGAAGGCCATACTAACAAGATTAAAAAATTTATAGAATTAGATGCACCGTAAAATGTTGGTTGACATTTGTGGATAGGCCTAACCCCCCTACTATAGTGGTGGCTATAAATGGGTGATGTTTCAAATGCACTACTTTCAGTTTTCTTGAAGCAGCCCCATGTTTTTTCTGAGCATTTTTACACCTCTTTTAAAAAAATCGGTTACAAATGGCGTGGTGTCGCCGAACAACTGATTTTTTGGGGGGGTCCCTAAATTTGTTGTGCGTTTTGGTCGAAATTTTTCATAGCAGGGCATAACTTTATCATTTTGGAAGTTATTAAGTGATTTTGGTGTCTATACCCATGTTTTTGTGGTCAAGGGAATGATTGAAGATGTCAAAAGAACTTAAATTAATAACCAACACTGAATTGAGGGGGGTCCTAAAATTTGTTGTGCGTTTGGTCGAAATTTTCATAAAAGGGCAAACGTCAATCATTTGAGTCATATTGAAGTGGTTTTTGTGTCTATATCCATGTTTTTGGAGGTTGAGCAGTTGATTCACAATGTTAGAAATAACTTAAAATACCTTACAATGTAACTCAGAATTGTAATTTGACATATTTTTACTTGTTTATTTACCCAGAAAAAACAAATTGTTATTTTTAGTAGGTTGAGTTATAAGGGTTTTGCCTTTTTTGTCTTATGGAGTGTCAAGAGTGAAATTGGAGTAATTACTGATAACTGATTTTTGTCGTTGCGTCCTTGCAATACAATCAAACAACAACTGGTGCCAGCTTGTCATGTTACTTAATTGCAAAATTAATTAAAAAAAAAAAATGAAGATTTTTACATGGTTCATTTTCAAAATAACCCTCACCCTTTCTCAACATAGTTTGAAAAAGCACGACAGGCTATGTTGCTTGGAATTCTTCCACAACTTCATTAGGAGCTTCCCAGTGGTAAAATGGAAACTGTCACGATACCATGTCAAATATTCATTGAAAAAAGCCCCTGGAAACCAACTTCACCATTAAGAAGCCATTCTACATGAATTCCTGCACCAGAGCTGCTGCTGACTTAGAAAGTAAAGAAGGCAACTGAGGTCCTGAAGACCGTACTCTGAACTGAATTGTCCTACAGGCACACCTCCACATGACGTTCAAGCTCGTCCACTCCACAACTTCTGAATCAAAAAACCCCAGCATCCTTGCATGCCAAACTAGGATGATATGATGGAATTTTCACGTCTCGGAAGTTCCAGCTACACTGAGTTCAAGCTCTAGCTCTACTGCTACACCTTCCAATGTTCATGTGGTCTAACCAGAAGTTTTTGCCACCGATGAACCTTGCAATTGTCCATAAGGGAATAAAAAAAAATTGTAATGTCAAGGAAATGGATATTGGGATTTGCCATGATAACATATGACATGACATTCACAGTGGATAATCTGGAAAGTTGGTGTGTCGTTGGAAATACCTGACCAACTCAGATAGCAAGAATGTGACATCGTGCAAATTATACCATGTAACATATTGATTCATGTGATCTTAGCAAACGATAATATTGACGTTTGTAATGTGTATTAGACAATTGATGCCTTATTCCAGGCATTTTACTGAATGGATCAGCAGCACATTGTAAGTATGTCGCTGTACAATAATCCAAGTATTGCCACTGAATTTATGATGGTACATCATGTAAGTGTGGGACTGTACTCCGTTCATATATATATTAATGGTTACATAAACTGTTGTATTTGCTGTGTCTCTGCCTCTTATGAAAACTGCATTCGATATCATGACTGTAATGGGATGTGGGTTACTAATCTTGTCATTGTACCGTAATGTAGTAACTTAGCGCCGTAATACTAAAAAATATTAAGTAAAAACAATTTCCAGTATTTTGCAAGGTGTTTCAAGTATTTTTAACAATAGAAATCATTCCCCACCTCAAACATGGATATAGACACTAAAATCACCTCAATATGACCTCAAATGATGAACTTATGCTCTTTTTAGAAATTTTGGATCACTTCTCACAATTTTGGGGACCCCCTAAATTCAGTTTTGTATATTTAAGTTTCTTTTGACATTTTTTAATCAATTCTTGTCCTCAACTAGGGAATAGACACCATCACCTTAATCTGACTTCCAACGATAAGTTAGCCCTCTTATGAAAAGGTCGACCACGCGCGACAAATTTTTGGGACCCCGCTAAAAATTCAGTTTTGGCTGGCACCACGCCATTTTTTAACCGTTTTTTGAAAGGGGTGTCAAAATGCTCAGAAGAACATGGTGCTTCAAATGATGCCTGAAAGTAATGCATTTGGAACATCACCATTTTTTCACCCCTGTGTATAGCCCACTACTACTACTAGTTAGTGGTGTTCGTCAGTGCTTTTTATTTTCACTCATTCCATCACATCGCCAAATATAGATTTTTCAGTGTTTTGATTGAATCAATTTTTAGAGTATAGTGTATTTTCACATATTATTGGCAGAATTGTCAGTAAAATACTGCAAAAAATTATATATGTAGTTGTGACAAAATCGCCTCAGATATAGCTACACACATTGTCCTATATAAACTTCGGTCAGACTTTTAATATATAGCTACAATGTTGATCGCGAGAGGGAGGAATCTCGCAATACCCATTGATCGATAAGTCACTTTACCGCTGTCGTATGGTGGTTTTCAGGTACAGAAACGTACGAATGCAGATTGGTCTGTTTGTAAGACTTTCATTTGGCGTTTGGGTATGATTTCCAAAAGTGAAATCTATTATATCTCAAATTGGAATACTATTTTGCTCAATATTTGGTATGAAAGGCGTTGTGATATAGTATCATGATATGCAAAAACCCCTTTCGCAAAAAGTGGACGATTGGCCGGTTTTGGAAGACTCGTGACGATATATACTCTACATGTATTGCAAGACCATGTCAGAAATTCACGCTTTTTAAGATTTTTCAACCAGTAACGTTGTTAAACCAATTCGATTGCTATAATTTTGTACGGATCCAACAGACAAGGCAGACCCGGCTCGCCTTCTTTGCCTGTTGCCTGCGAATCCATTCCCTGCGAATCGTTAGGGCCCATACATATTAACACTTACGTGACAGTGGGGTTACTAGGGACCCCCAAAATTTGTTTTTCGCCTCTGGCCGCTTTACGCGTTGGATTTTTGCCCCGAATTTTTTTTGTATTGTCTGACTTTTAAATGCGCTTCTTTTCATACCAAATATTAAAATCGTTTTAATGAGTTAATTAGTGGGGGGTCCCATGGAACCCCCCCTCCCTTGGGCCCTAACGAAGTCATGTCAGAATTTTTTAAAAATAATAAACCAAGAACACGCATTTCTTTTTGCTGGTATAATTCACCATACATGTAAGTAAAACATTATTGTAAACATGAAAAAATTTAACCCTTTATGTGCTGAAAACAAACATTCATCATGGACGTTGCCAAACCGTTTACTTGGTACAAACTCTAATGGGAAAATGCGTGTATTTTTGCACCACCCGTAAAAAATACAAGGATTCCTAAAACTGCTAGTTTTGTGTTAAATATATGTAATTGGGTCTTCTAGAATATATATGAAAAACATAAAATACGTTTTCAAAATGTTTTGGTGTAACGCAGGCTCATTTGAATTTTCCGTCTTTTTGTCCCATTTTTCGCGTGTGGTGTACAAACAATGTGTTTTTGCCCCTACTTTGCACCAAAATAACAATTTCATTTTTTTTTTTTGCTGATATGGGGTTGTCTTATGACCCTTCACATGTGTTATAAATTGTCGTGCAAAAATTCCCCGTGAAGTGTTCCTTGGGGGTCCCATGAACGCCCCCCCCCCCATTTGGGCACCCACGGGAGTGAAACCCCTTGTCACTTAAGTGTAAAACTCTACAGATACAAATGCCCAGTGTGAACAGTCAGGCCGAACCTATTTCAAGATACCAGGCCCTAACATTTGTTTTACAAATCATTGTGTGTTACTGGTCTATTAACGTGTGGCGTTCCACATGGGTAGTATATAGGGCCGCTGCTCTTTTTATGTTATTTCCACGGATATGCCGGCATGTTTTTAATATTGAAATCCTTATTTATTGCAGACGATATTCTCTATTCACATCTGGTAATGGCCCAAAAGTGATTTCTGAAACTTTAAGTAGAGAACTGGATTCTTACAGCATGCTGATTGAGCAACGGATTATCCGTAACACTTGGTAAAACGGAGTCGATTTTTTTTAAAACTAAAATCACACTTGGGCAGGGTTGATAAGTTTGAAATGGCCTTTGATGGAAAAGTTATCAATCCCACCCAACTCTGTCCAAGAACTTAGTGATGACTCTGAATGAGATCTCAAATTGAAGAAAGTGTTTGTGCAGTCTGTTATTAAAAAAGCTAGTGGTAAATTAAGCTTTTTGTACATGAAGGTCATTTTTTGAATGAAAGGACGCGTAAAACCCTTTGCAATGCCCTTATACAATGTCACTTATCGACTACTGGTTGCTTCGCTCATAGGTTTTCTTCTCCCCTTTCCGCTATTTAAAGAATCAGTTGCAAGTTTTGCAAAACCAGATGTTTCGCTTCATATTGAAACTGGAACCGATTTCCCACAATTGGTGACAATGAATTAAATAGCTGGGTGTTAACGGTGGAAACAGAGTAAAACAACTTAACCGTCGTCTTACCAGGGGGTGGGTGGGGGAATGGCTAGGTGAACTTCGCTCCGGTGCGGCTAAAATGCAAAAAAAAAACTTTTGGTAAAAGCTTCTAGGTAATCGTTCTCCATCATCCTTTCCTCCGGTCATTTAAAAGCGAAACCAATGTGAAGGTACCACCTTACCGGTTTTAGGGTGCCGTCACAGTTGAAGGTGGGGGGTGGTTGCCACCAAGGATATTTGTTGGTGTATTTTTCACATTAGGCTCTATAAAAAACGTTTATGTAAAACTAGCCATTTCCATCATTTAGAGCTTAAAACCGCATTGAAAACCGATATTCCTACGTTTTTTGAGGAAAATTGGATTTTCGCCTATTTCTGTGGACAATGGCAATTTTTGCAGAATCGCACTTTATGCTGTCATTGTGACGCCATATAGTAGAGTAGATATTCGCATGAATTGTGCACTGGTGTAAAAGCATGAATTTGGCACACAGTTTGGGCATGCTCTAATGAGGATTTTTGGCTATAGGGCATCGCAGATTTTTCGAGTACAAAAATGGCGGCCATTTTCAAAAATGGCGGATCTTTCCAAATGGGGCTGCGCATTTCTGGTATTTTGCTTCTTTTGATGGACTTTTGTTTTGTTTATTGTTTTGGGCTACCAAACATGATTCGTAGCCCCGAGCAATGCTAAAAAGAAATTTATTGTATGGGTACCTATTTTGTAACAGAAATGAGGGCCAGTTTTTCGTTTAATACACAAGATTGTGAACATTTTCAAAATGGAGGAGCCTATATGTCGGGTATGGCCTACGATAAAGAGCAGAGTACGATTGCACAGTACAGTATAACCTTTGAAAGGCGTTTACGACCTCGGCTCATGATTGCAACAAACAACAACAACAATGTTGTTGTTGGGTTGTGTTGGTTTGCAATGGCGCTTTCAGCTGCTAAAGGCTATTTGCGCAAGAACTCAATTCGCTCATTTTTAATTCGTCGCAGACTTAAGTGGAGCTCTTTACGCTCAAGCGTTGCAACGAGCAGTGGAGAAGCATTTCGTGCATAGCTTTAATTGGTCGGGGTCAGTGCAGCGGGAGCAGAAGCAAATCATCAACGGTGTCTTTGTGAAAAAAGCAAACAACTCCGCGTCATCGTCTTCATCATCATGGTGTAAATAGGAGAAGTACGTTGTCATACTGTGATCGGATACCGTATCACGGTAATCGCCATAACTGATGCTTTATCGGCCTCTTCAATAGTGGAGGATTGGTCCATATCCACATCTTTTAATTGCAATCCACTATTGTATGCAGACGATAGTGCTCTATTCACATCTGTTAATGACCCCACAAGTATTTCTGAAACTTAAGTAGAGAACTTGAGTCTTACAGACAATGGCTGATTGACAAACGTATTATCCTTTACAACACCTTGGTAGCAACGAGTCGATTTTTTTTAAAACTAAAATCACACTTGGGCAGGGTTGCTAAGTTTGAAATGGCCTGTGATGGAAAAAGTTATCAATCCCACCCAACTCTGTCCAAGAACTTAGTGATGACTCTGAATGAGATCTCAAATTGAAGAAAGTGTTTGTGCAGTCTGTTATTAAAAAAGCTAGTGGTAAATTAAGCTTTTTGTACATGAAGGTCATTTTTTGAATGAAAGGACGCGTAAAACCCTTTGCAATGCCCTTATACAATGTCACTTATCGACTACTGGTTGCTTCGCTCATAGGTTTTCTTCTCCCCTTTCCGCTATTTAAAGAATCAGTTGCAAGTTTTGCAAAACCAGATGTTTCGCTTCATATTGAAACTGGAACCGATTTCCCACAATTGGTGACAATGAATTAAATAGCTGGGTGTTAACGGTGGAAACAGAGTAAAACAACTTAACCGTCGTCTTACCAGGGGGTGGGTGGGGGAATGGCTAGGTGAACTTCGCTCCGGTGCGGCTAAAATGCAAAAAAAAAACTTTTGGTAAAAGCTTCTAGGTAATCGTTCTCCATCATCCTTTCCTCCGGTCATTTAAAAGCGAAACCAATGTGAAGGTACCACCTTACCGGTTTTAGGGTGCCGTCACAGTTGAAGGTGGGGGGTGGTTGCCACCAAGGATATTTGTTGGTGTATTTTTCACATTAGGCTCTATAAAAAACGTTTATGTAAAACTAGCCATTTCCATCATTTAGAGCTTAAAACCGCATTGAAAACCGATATTCCTACGTTTTTTGAGGAAAATTGGATTTTCGCCTATTTCTGTGGACAATGGCAATTTTTGCAGAATCGCACTTTATGCTGTCATTGTGACGCCATATAGTAGAGTAGATATTCGCATGAATTGTGCACTGGTGTAAAAGCATGAATTTGGCACACAGTTTGGGCATGCTCTAATGAGGATTTTTGGCTATAGGGCATCGCAGATTTTTCGAGTACAAAAATGGCGGCCATTTTCAAAAATGGCGGATCTTTCCAAATGGGGCTGCGCATTTCTGGTATTTTGCTTCTTTTGATGGACTTTTGTTTTGTTTATTGTTTTGGGCTACCAAACATGATTCGTAGCCCCGAGCAATGCTAAAAAGAAATTTATTGTATGGGTACCTATTTTGTAACAGAAATGAGGGCCAGTTTTTCGTTTAATACACAAGATTGTGAACATTTTCAAAATGGAGGAGCCTATATGTCGGGTATGGCCTACGATAAAGAGCAGAGTACGATTGCACAGTACAGTATAACCTTTGAAAGGCGTTTACGACCTCGGCTCATGATTGCAACAAACAACAACAACAATGTTGTTGTTGGGTTGTGTTGGTTTGCAATGGCGCTTTCAGCTGCTAAAGGCTATTTGCGCAAGAACTCAATTCGCTCATTTTTAATTCGTCGCAGACTTAAGTGGAGCTCTTTACGCTCAAGCGTTGCAACGAGCAGTGGAGAAGCATTTCGTGCATAGCTTTAATTGGTCGGGGTCAGTGCAGCGGGAGCAGAAGCAAATCATCAACGGTGTCTTTGTGAAAAAAGCAAACAACTCCGCGTCATCGTCTTCATCATCATGGTGTAAATAGGAGAAGTACGTTGTCATACTGTGATCGGATACCGTATCACGGTAATCGCCATAACTGATGCTTTATCGGCCTCTTCAATAGTGGAGGATTGGTCCATATCCACATCTTTTTCAACCACCTCGGTACGCGTCCAGAGTATACGCCTGAGCTGGCACATTTTCCTGGTACTCGATGATTTGTATCAGCTGGTTTAGGCTTGGTAGCAATGCCGCTTTCTTTCTTCCGGGCCAACATTCGGCAAGCCTTCTCTTCTTGTCTCGTCTTTATCGTAAAGGGACTTCCCCTTCTTTTTCGCGCTTCTCTTCCTTCATGTACTGTCGCATTTTCATGGCAGTTGCAGTGTGGTGGTTCCCAACTGCTCCTGCGTAGGTATAACTGGATCACGCGTCTTACTTTTCCACACAATATCAAGAATCCTGCATTGCCGTGACAATTTTCATGTGTAATAACGGTTCACTGGTAACGCTCAAGCACTGTAATATATTAGAGAGCCGTGGTGCAGACAGGAAAATCACTGGAGTATCATAATGTTCCGCGACCGTACCACTCCACGTCCCACTATTCAATCAAAACCAGTGAAGCAACAACACCAACAATGAATCTCAATCAACGACTGATCTACAATTACTATATGTATTCTATGGTGTTAAATCTGTCGATGGGCAAACGTTTTTTGCAACGTTTGCGTGAAATCACAGGTTTTGAGTGCTTTACGATTCCATCTGATTTAACGTGGCTTATTATATTACTATGAATCACCTAGAGGTCAATTTGTGGTGCAAGAAATATTAAGTTATGGTAATGACGATTGTCACTTTTGGATGCAAGTTCAGGTAGTGTCAATCATCTTCGTGACGATTGCAATCACAATTTGCGATACCAGCTATTCACACTGTACAGCTTCAGTGAGCTTGATCTCGAGGGTTATAATCAATTCCATTTCAGTTTTCCCTCACTCCTAGTTCAGTGAATGCGGAGTCTCTACTCTGTGGCACTTACGAAAATCCATTCTGGTTTAGGAGTTTGATTACCAGAATAACAGCAACAGATCAGGTCATAAGTGACAAGCAAAAACGGGCATTGTGCCCGCGGAACTTCTAGCACAGTCAAATCGGCACATCCGATTGACAAGAATGCGGACCTTTTTCTTCTCCTCTCATTACTTCCGGGTGACGGGCTTCACCAAACAGCCATTATGAAGTACACCCTCTAAGTCCAATGCAACTCCTCTCCAGAGGGTGGGGGACCTCGTATTATGGTGTTAAGATTTCCTTTGCACCTTTGATTCTCTTTAATAATCACTTTAATTACTATCATTATACCTTATTTCCTGCCAATCATATAAATGGCAATCACCTGGCCTGGGTAAAGGGACCCCTTGTACACCCTCCTCCCCCCTTAAAGAATGAAACTGGAAGCTTTCTTTACATAGCATGTTTCAACTCATCACTACTGATTTTCAAGTCATATTTACTTTAGAAATAAATGCGTTTTGCTTTTAAAAGAATGGTATCAAAACTCATACAATCACAATACGGTTGTTAAAATTAATACATTCACTAGTTTGTAGCAATTCTAGCACGTGGCATTAGTCGGTATTTTTAGAGACCAAAAGGGGTAACAAAAGGCAGTAATGTTCTTTGCCCTGATCTGTTAAGAGGGCTTGCCAATACCTTTCATTAGGTCAATTTACTGACATATTTTGGCATTACCCCCCCTGTCTAAAACAGTCGTCTTCCTAGTTGTGGGTGAGGTCTGTTTTGGAACATGGTTGACCCGTCTCATGTCTGCCACAACCCTATATGTACCATCAGGTTTGGGACCATGATACATGGGAAGACCACTCACTTTGGTTTTGGCTGGGCTTCATAATTCCGTTCCACATATACGTCAACTCATCTTAAAAATGTTTCACTTTCCGGAGGATTTGAGCCTATAGGGATTTGTTTGTGGTTGATCACCACCCCACAATATCATGAGTTAGCATAGGAGTAATGAGTGTGTGTCTGGAAACAATGTATCATAATTATTCCTGAATCAAAGTTTTAATTTCATCTTGGTGGGCAGGTTGTCAGATGATAAACTAAGTCATCAATGTTCTCCAAAACATCAGAATTTTCGGCTTCAAATTAAATAATCACACATCTCAACTTCATCTTGTACACTAATCTGTTAACTACACGGTGCACCCATAGCCATCGAACTTCAAAATATATTTTCATGGTGTCGAGACTCTATTGAGAATTGTTTTACTGATGTAGACACCACACAGGATCACATTTGGAGTTGGTTCTCTCTCCACATACTTGTTGTTGATTCAGTGTTTCACATGACAATTTGCGTCTTCCTTCTTACGTCTTGGGTTTTTCACAATATAATTCAGGTCCCCCTCCCTTTATTTCACTACATAAGGTCCTGAAAACCTAGTCTGCAAGGGATTACCTGGAAGTGGAAACAATACAAGTACCTTGTCACCAGGTCTAAAATCTCTTGTTTATGCATGTTTGTCATACCAAACTTTCATTCTTTGTTGGCCCTGTTCTAAGTTTTGTCTAGCAATTTCTGAGGTCCTTTTCAGTCTAGTTTTGAATTTGGAACATATTCCAGCAAACCAACTTCAGAGTCGCGACCCAACCATTTTTCTTTAAGCAACTTTAGTGGACCTCTCACTTTGTGTCCGAACACTATGTTATATAGCCTCCATTTTTCTGATTAAAACTTTTAACAATATTATTTTCTAACTTTTATTTAAGAAAAGATTTCTCACAGGAAAAGTACTTTGTTACTATAAAAGAGAGAAAGGGGAATATCCCTAGAGTTGTTTGTACAAGTTGCACCTGTTAGATTGCTCAATAGGGGAAGTGGGGAATTCCCCAAGATGTAAACTTAGAAACGGAGTCAACTTGTTTATGCATTGAGATCAAAACATTGCAGAATCTAGGGAATTTCCCCATAAAGTTATAAATGTGAAATGATGCAATTCAGGTGATGCAATTTTTGTGACATCTGATTTGACAGTGCTAGGTTATGTTTATGCATTAGGATGATGTAATGATTATTGTTAGAAAGGGGAATCTAGCTGCAAGTAGTTAAAAATACCTGTCACTGGAAGGACTGAGCACAGTAGTTGTAATCAGGAGCTAAACCAGAGCTGTGGAGCTAATACAGTATAATTATAGCTAATTTTAATCTACAATAATGGTAGATTTGAGTTCTACATCTAGTGTCAGGATTTAATACTTTGGATGTCGCCGGAGCTTGATAGCTAAATTGTCTGCTGTCGTCTTTTAAGCCAAAGAGCTTCAGTTTTTGGAATCAAAAAGGGATTCCAATTTGTGGTCCTATATGAGGACATAGCGACAGACTGATGGTGGTATATTACCTAGATTTTATTATTGTGGAACATTAGTGTCGTCGAGGGAAAGCCCCGTCGTCTGCTGGACAAGATTACCTTCAGGACTGAGAAGATTCCCTTGGAATATATTCTGTCATTCTGGACTCTTCGCTGTGAGGACATATTATCGTTGAACTGCAACGCCTCTTGGACAATAAGTATCAAACATATAAATTGTGTGTAATTTTACTATATATGTAATGTTGTTTTGGACATACCAAATTCTTGAACCAATTACAAATCATTAAAATCTGTTATATAAAATTTAGAGCACTTGTGCACAAGGCTCATTGTTTGTTTTGAAGGTTTCGACCCTTTGACGCCTACGAGACGTCAAAAGCCTTGGGTGGCTCGTGCCTTGGGAATGAATTTGAATAAATTTGAGCCTTATTGTTCATGAATTTACACATTAAAAGTGTGATATTAATATTGTAAATCATCGTTGCAACATTTTTGGCATACAAAATTTTGTGTGTCTTACATGTACTTCTTTGTAGTTGGTCAGTATATGTGTTGGTAAAGTACAATTCAAAATGGAGTTTAATGGTTCATCCTCTAGTAAGACCTCCTGAAATTAGCCTAGCATGAAATCTTATATAAAGGGATCAAAGGATTACAAGGTTGTTTTTTTGTTTACAGCCTTATTCCGTAAAAGAGTCTTTACTCTAGTCTAACTCATGAATGTCTTACAACAAGGTAAGACCAGTTTAATCCGAAAGAGTCATAGGGCAATAACTTGGGAGAAGTTTGATGAGCTGAGAAAGCCTGAGTTAATGAGACTAGCCAAGCTTTTAGGACTTGAGGCAAAAATGCTATGAGAAGACCAAGTCATTAAAATAATTTTAAATGACAAGTTGTCCGGACGGATTGTAGGGATGTTCATATTTGGATAGGGTAGAAGAAAGCTGGAACAGGGCAAAAATGATGCATTCAGTAAAAGAACTTGAAATATGAAAGGAAGGGGAAATAGGAATTGAAATAATGATGTGAACTGAACAAAAAAAGAAAGAAATGGAGCAAAACCAAAAAGAAAAGGAAATTGAATTAGAGAAAGAAAAATGCAAATGCAGCAAAATACAAAAAGAAAGGAATTTGAAATGAAAATGCAAAATGACATGAGACAAAAAGAGATCGGACTTACAACAGCAAATGGATATGAAAAAGAAAGAGCGGGAAGCTCAGTTGAGTAGGATAAAATTGAAACAACGGCTAGCTCGTCAGGACTCTTCCAAGCCCTCTGGTTTTGATGCGGCAAAGAATATTCGCCTGGTTCAAAATTTCAGGAACAAGAAGTAGACAAATACTTCTACACTTTGAGAGAAAATTGCCAATAGCTTGAAATAGCCCAAGGAGTCTTGGACCTTGTTGCTACAGTCAGTGTTCATTTGTAAAGCCCGAGAAATATATTTCGGCCATGTCATTAGACAGATGTAGTGATAGACGAGGTTAAGCGCAGTGTCAAACGCATATGAATTGGTCCAGAGGAATATAGACAAAAAATCAGGTCTGTCAGACAAAGGATGACCAGACCCACGTTGATTTTGCCCGGTAAAGGAACAAATGTTGATCGCTGGCTTCTCTTTCAAAAGAATGTTGGCAAAATTAGGGTAACTTAGGAGTTGATGTTAGTGAAGAGTTCAAACAGGTCTAATCAAGATACTCAAAACAAATCTGGATGAAAAACAAAATTGACAGTTTGCGTGAATCAGCCGTGAAGGCTGACGACTATGCTTTGACTAACAAACGAGTCATACTAGTAGGCCTAGCAAGAACTTATTCTAGGTACAACAATACGTTCGGGTTCTAACAAGCGTCTCATGGTAGCACTCAGGAGGGGAAATCCCAGTCAGGTTCCCATGAAAAGGGGAGTAAAGAAGTAATGGTGCTAATCAAAAGCATGGGAGGGGACCCCAAATCACAGTTCACATGCAGTCACTGGAAAAGCCAGGACATTACAAAAGTCAGGGTGTTGGGAGATACATGGCTATCCACCCAAAATGGAGAAGCCAAAAGTGGTCCAAAACAAATAGGTTGTGCGGTTACTTTGAGGTCAAAAGTTCATTCTTCTGACTTTAAGCCTTTTGTTTTGGGGAGGGAATTTGTATTTGTGTCACTTTCAGGTGATAGTTTCGATCCAAAACCCATTAGAATCATGCGGGACACGTGCTGCGCGCACAGAAGTCCATGATATTGGAAGACTGCACTTCATTGATATTAGAGTTCCACAGAGCTAGTGCATGATTCAGGGATAGGTTGGATGTATAGTGTCCATCCGTCACAAAATGAACTTGAAAATCAGACTTGGTTTCTGGAACTGTCACAATTGGGTTAGACAAGAGCTCCCAGTAAAAGGGGTATCCATGTTGTTAGGGAATGATTTGGCAGGGGGATAAGTACTCCCAGATCCCATAGTTTCCCAGGTGCCCTGTACAGTGGATAAAATTTGATGGAGAAATAGACATTTTCCCAAGCATGGCAGTAACTAGGTCAATGACCAGAAAAGCATCAAAGGAAAGGAAAACAGGTGATCAGGTGATGGTAAAAATACTAATACACATAGGAAGAGCGTCAGAGGAGACTTGGTCCCAAATTTTAGAGGCATACCTTTCTCTCAAAGTTAGGGACATTTGTGAAGGTCATACTTCCCTCTTCAGGGGACGCTAAATTCCTTGTTAGTGAAAATCCAGCCCCTGAGCACAAGAGATGACAAGCGGGTAAACCTGAAATTGAAAAATCCAGCATGATGAGTTAGGGACTGTAAAGGAGACCTTAGCCAGGACAGCTGGTAAAAGAGCCGCACAACGACCCACCAATTAGGAATTAGGTGAAGGGCTGTCGCAACAGGAAGCCGAGCTAAATGCATGTATGTTTCTACAAGCAAAATTGTGTCCTCATGAGAAAAGGCAAATGGCGGCCACCCGATGCACTTGTAGATGAGTGAATGGAGTCGTGCATCAAATTGTAGTGCCCAAGGTATATCATATGGAAGTGATAGGCATAGCTCCCCTTACCAAAAGCGAATGCTTATTTGCCATTCACCAACCATTCGCTTAGACCTCGAGTTCTAAGGTTGGTGTCTGAATGCTATAGATACTGTTTTTTACTGGTTCCTTGGCATTCGAATGGCTGAGTTACCCCTTCCAGGCAATTTTTGACGAATGCAAAGAATATACTAGCATTCACCGGCCATTTGCTTAGACCTCGAGTTCTAAGGATGGTGTCTGAATGCTATAGATACTGGTTCCTTGGCATTCGAATGGCTAGGGTTACCCTCGAGCAAAATTCAGCGAATGCTAAGAACATACTAGCCCTCAATATCAAGTTTCTTACCATTCAAGATAAAAAATGCTTTATCAAGCAATTTTGGTTATTTTATAAGTTATGGCATTCGCATCAGGCATTCAGCTGAAAATAGGCATTCACCTGAGGAATGCCTATAACTTAGTCAAATTTTCAACTAAATTGTAGCATTCGCATCAGGCATTGTTTTACAATGAACTCAGAATGCCATAATGATATGTAGGCCTAACTCTCGTGCATATGTGGTGATAAGATGGTGCCAAGGCCATAGCTTGTAGTTATAAGATCAGACGAAAGAGTACACGTTCGAGAACCCATTCTGAATAAATTTATGGGTAACTATTATCATTGTGCCCCCTGCATAGTGTTACAATTTAAAATCCATACATATTTATGGTCATTGATTTTTTAGTAGTTACAATAAGTAGAATTACTTTTAAAAACAAATGGCACCAACATTTTAATCCAAGAGAATATTCCTGATTGGGGGGGGGGGGGGGGCTACGAAAATGCAGTCAAGAATGTCACTTTTTCCCCATAAATTCACTCCCCCCCTTTGCTCCCCCCACCCAGGAAATGAGGGTAGACGTTCATATAGACAGTCCCAGGATGCAAATGAGGTATTACAATTGATTCCGTCATGCGAGGTATGATGTTTGTGCAAGTAGCGCTTGACGGAACATGAATGCAATACACCTCATTTCATCCATGGGACTTCTATATGAAAACATCTACCGAAAATGAATCTGCGTCGCCACTGATACCGTCACTGGTAACTCTGGCTATACATTTGATTATATGCAATATGTTGCACCACAGGGTTCTGATTTATCCGAAATTTTACTTCGTTCAAACACATTGTTGGGTTTAATTCTATTTGGATTAAGGTCAACTTCTTCTATATCTTTTTAAAGTTACAGGAGGAGATTTTTTAGGATATGAATTTCTCCAAAATTTCAATGGATCGGTGGTAGACCACGTACCGAGAACGTTTGGAACAGGTTATTGGACAAACACGTGCAAAAGAAAAACGCATAAAAATGTATTTGAACTGCCTGCTATTGTAATCGTTCCCCATAGAAAACCATGCTTTGACTTTCGGTCGTGCACGACAGAAAACTACAATCATCATCTTATGATCATAAAACGACAGCGTAATTCGGCTTAGTCACTTCAAGTGTGTGATATAATCCATTGGTAAGCAGTTAATATGTAAAAAAACCTAGGTTCGAGAAAATTGGGGGCGCTTCTTCTGGAAATCTAACATGTCTCTTTACGTATATTAAATTAATATGTTTTTAATCCTGAAATTTTGATGGATGATAGGACTTAATGTGTTTATTAATTAACCACACACAGTCACTCTCGTGTGATCTTTAGAGCCGCTAGTGAATCTATTCCTGTACAATTAAAATTAAAAAAAATCTTGCTTTTTTCTCATGCAAACTGAATATAAATTTTCAGTGAAAACAAGCCATATGTTAGTGTCATTTTGTAAAAAAAAAAAATAATAAATCTAAACACCGCCTAGCTTCCTCCTCATTTGTCAGAGGCCACTTCAAAAATATGAGATTTCATAATAACGTTTCTCAACATGTGAAAGAAAACGGATTTAATTCGCACGGGAAATGTCTTCCTTCCCTATTTTGGTTAATGGTACCGCTCACTCTCGAGTCACCCGCGTGTCATGCTTGATACACATTTCCGTTTGTTTCATGTGCTCCTATCAATGCTTTTTTGGCCCATTCACAGTTCAGCCAATCAAATTGCGTCCCTTTGTGCATTGGTGTTTGCTGGGCTTCGCGGGTTATCTATTCACATCGCTGCTGATCGCTAGGGTTAGACCAAGAAATAGATTCTGCAGATTTGTTTATAGCGTATATTGCATTGAAGTCCGGCTGTCGTCGGCGTGGTACTGCCATAAAAGCCATCAAGTGGACTGTAGTAGACTTAGAAATATTAACTCATAGTCAGCATCAAACTAATAATAACACGCAGGCCGTCCCCAGAGGCCGGGGGTGTGGGGGGTGTGACCACCCCCCCCCCAGACAAAAACTTTGTGGCAAACATGCTGACTTTCGGCAATAAGGGTATAATGTCGGAGCAACTGATCGATGCGCCGGATTATCGAGGTCACTCCTCGCATTTGTTGTTTGTAGTTTGTTTGTGTCTTGTGTGTCTAAATTGTTTGAGAATGGACTTGATACAAGCCCCCCCTCCCCCCCCCACCCACCCGCTCTCAGAATTTAGATCCGAGTCGCAACAAAAATTTGGGTCTACCTGGCGAGCGCAGAGAGCCGACAATTTGATATTTCTTGAATCCTTGACCCATGATTTTGTCGGCAACACAGAATCACACACCCCCCCCATTAAAAATGGGGACGCCATGATAACAAAAGAACTGAAATCAAGGAGGACATCACCAGGCGATACCGGAAACTCTTTGCTTAGTCGGGAGGACCGCACTATTTACAATATGGCAGCCATCTGCCATATAACTCTTAAGAATACGATTGCTTGCAACGTTAGTATCTCCGATTGAGGAAATTTTTGGAAGATGAATTGTCTGAGACCAATCGTACCTTAATCAGATGTTATTCTGGATAAACCGTGGTTATACCTAAACAACAGTAGCAACTTGTTATGCTGAATCTATTTTTGAAGTCACGGCAGCTATACATGTTTACCACATCGAACTAATGGTAAGGCAACCGTGCATTTGTTGTCAATGTTTAAAGGGATTAGCAGCGATTTGCTAAGTTCGAAACATCCGAAAATCACCAAAATTCTTTTTTTTATATTTTTGTGAGTGGCATGGGTATCGAACATAACCTGCAAGTAGTTGGCTTGAAATCGTGTATTAAAGGCAAGGCAGTACTTTTTATCCGATTCTGTTATTTCTATACGGCGTATCAAAATTCCGACTTGTGGGATCAAAAAAACCTTTCTCAGTGAATACACAGATTTTCAGCGTGATATTTTGCACCATAAATCGGTACGTTTTAACCTCAAACCAAACTTGCGGATCGTTTTATTCTGTACTGGTGCAAACCACAATCAGCTGTTCAGTGCAGATTTTGAGACGCCGTCGCTGTTTGTCTATTTGCGGGAAGACGGTATGACAAATTTCTTCAAGTACTTCATTTTTTTTTAATGCTATTTTTGTTTTTTGGTGTGTTGTTTCTACATTAAAGCATTTATATGGAATTGTTACACACTTATCCCCTGATTAATAATTTAAAAACATTCATTTTCCACATGTTTTCGATTCTCTCGCATTATCCTGCTCTCCCCTTTAAGCAAATTATCATCCTAAATTACGTGCTTCAATTAATGTCCCTGGCCTGACTGCAGTACAGAAAATGTAAATAGACCACATTACTTCAGTGTTTATTTCAACTTTTATCGGCCATTAGTTATCTTTTTCTTTCAAGTCAAATTAGAGGTATTTTATTCCCCATTTTTAAAACTGCGTTTACTGTGGGTATTGCATTTATTTACAAGATTACGTTTAGCGCTATGAAACGTGATCGTTTTCAATATGAGTGAAAGTTAAAGGTCCCAGGAAATGAGATGATAAACCTAGTCCAAATCTTTACGTGGCATTCCATTCCAATAAACAGGCCACAAACAGAACACTACCAGTGACATCATTAGTGGACACTATTATTTTCTGTCAGTGTCATGAATTTAGATTCACACCAGTCACCTGGAAATTTTCTATTACTTCTCTGAAAAATCAATAGGCACTAATGATGTCCTCACAACCCAATATTAATGTGCTTTCTCACCCCTCCTTGTAGACTTGACACAAAACACATCAATTATATTTGCATTTCCTGGTACCTTTAATATGCTAGCCATTTCACACCTTACATAACCTTGACAACAACCCCATTAAGGAATTGATTGTGCTTATTGTGATATCTCACGTCATTGTTTCAGTAGTAACCTTTTGCTTGGACTTTCTTTTGATTTTTATTGTGGTGGTCGTATTTTGTGTGAGTTTATTTGTTTCAATTTTATTTCAGTTATTATTTTATTATTGTGCTGTTATGATTATTGTTAGTGCCGTTCAAAATCCAACACGGCCTATATGTGACTGCGCCAACACTCCACCTTTATGCAATCCATATAAATTTGCGGTTTGGCTTAACCTCTGTTCCCCCTTTTTCCTTTTTTTAATTTTATTTATTTTCTCGCGTGTAAATGCAACCCACCTTTTTCGTTTCTTATGATTGTTTGGGGTTTTTAGCGCTCTAAACTTTCAAGTTCTCGCTTGGTTTTAGTAATGGTTTCTGTTCTAAATTTTTTCAATATGCATGCTGGTGGAAGTGGGTAAGCGTTGCCATTTTAAATTTTAGGCATGCAAGTGTTCCAGAATTAGTCTTGTGAAACCGAAACGTCCGGGTCAATCGCGTAGCTTTGTGTTTCAACAATATGTGCGGATTTTGCATCATTTTGTCAGTAATTCAATTTATACGTTTTCTTATGTTAAACCCTTGATTTAGGTACAAAATATGCATCGGGCATCGTAACAAAGAGAAGTTTCAGCACATTCAAACCGGGTGTTTGTCCACTTAATTAATGCCTTGTTATTCGTATTGCATTTTTTAACCATTAATCGGTGTTGCGGTCAAAATGTTTCTATTCCATGTTTTGGCTAAATTGGCTTTTTCCAAATGGTTGCCCTCCAGTATCTGCTTTTCGTTATGTTGAGTGCCAAGGTGGGTTTGTATATGGGTCAACTTAAATGGGAACAGCAGTTTTTCCGAAACTTGCATTTAAATATATGCTGCCTGTCTGTAAATTAGGCCCTTGTGGTAATTTCTCACAATAGGTCTCCTTTATAGTGCATAAAATCTGTCGCAAATTTATTTGTCCCTTACCGTTTTTCCTATTTTATCATATTTAGGAATATAATGTGGTTTTATTAACCTTTTGTGAAGTGTCATGGGGGTTAAACCCATGCCTACCATTCTGTCAATATCATATTTTCATTCATCAGCGTTTAGCAGGTACTTTACATAAGCTCTTTTAGTTTTGCAAACTGTAAGTCCAAAGTCCCCTCATAAGCATTGTTCGCTTCCATTTCTTTTACGTATGTTGTTTTTCTTGTTACGAGGCCCAAATTTTCAAGTTCTAGGGGGTAAGGTTTCGGCATATTTAGTTCAGGGTGTTCGTTGGCTTATTCCCTAAATAGTTCCTATTTTGTCAGCAAAGGGTTTTTACCTAAACCAAAATTTGGTTGAACCGAACCAATTTTCCTCGTCACTCTTCTTCGGTTTACAAGGTTTACCTGAAACTATAGGGTATTCACTCATGATGTGACTAGTAGAGGAAATTGAAAATAACTGTGTTATGGTTATATTATTCGCAAGATTTAAAAATTTTTTATCATACATACCCATCTTTAATGCGTTATTCACAAGGGCAAAACGGGTTTTTTAATCTTCAGTTCATGTATAGGTGGGTGGTATGCAGAAACGGTTTCCCGTATGATTTTGTTGCTAAAGTTGATTTTCTTGCTGTTTTTCTTGCCGTAGGACAGAAAGTCAAAAATGATGGGGTTTGCAATTATCGGACTGTGCCCCCTTCCTCAAGGGGGGAAATGTAATACAGGAAACATTTTAAATCAAGATCAAATTGTGTTTAATTGTACTAACATGTTCTCTCTATAAGGGATTAAAAAAGTATATATTGCCTAGGTTCCGACCTTTAGTTAGAGAGTTATAGCCCATAATGGTTTACCAGGTCATCCGGTGGGTAAGGTAAAATTTACCAATGCTCAGATTTGTTGCAACTGGTGATAAATTGTTGGTTGTTCACAGGATCCAAAAAATTATTATTTTGCAGTGTGTGACATTTGTGTGGCTTAATTCCTTAGCAAAATGTCGCAAGGGTCTACTATGGTCTGGAGGGTGGGTACCCAGAACTTTCCCTGGATGTCGCTATGGGGATATCAAAACTCAATTATAATGCATTTCTGTTTCAGATGACCCACGGACTCATTTGGACCCACTTTCAACAAAATCGGGAGTTGGAGGTTTACCCCAGGTGACCTTGAACATATGGGGCTCTACCGCTTAACATAAGGTCGGAAACCTCTGGCAAATATAGACTTTCTCATGCTATGAGGAGGACGAACGCGTTTGTGGGACATTTCAAACACAAATTTGACTCGATTTTACTATGTTTCCCGGTACTCACTTTCCCCCCTTGCCGGAGGGGGATCCGTCCGAACAATGCACCCATCATTGTGGACAGTTTAGGTCCTAGTGAAACCCAAACAGCAACAAAAATCAAATTAGATGAAACTCCTACGGGGAATACACACCAAACCACACTATTATGTTTATGTTAATCGTGGTGTCATTTTTAATTTAAACACATTTTGACCCTGCTCGGGGATTTTTTGAGGAATTCATGTTTTTTTTAGATTATAACAGAAACCATACGTCAATCGCATATTCCTGCTACTCTTCCACATTACAGGTTTCCACCTAACTTCAAGAGGTAGTCCACTCACGGAAGATTTGTAAGGTGAGGAGGAAGGAAGGAAACGGGGACGCATCTGCGCTTAAGTTGGGCATTTCCAAATTGGTTTTTGAATGCATCAATTCGATTCAAGCATTTTATTCACATGTTACAAAACGGGCCCAAATCCTAAGTATTTGTTATCAGTCTTACGAGGTTATATTCGTTTTATTGTTAGCCGCGTGTCCATTTAATTATTACCCTTGCTAATGTTAGGTATTTCGGATCCGTTGTTTGAATTCAGTATTTACGCATAAACCATTGTGAATCCCGCATCCTTTCCTTGGTACTCTTATCCTTACGGGTTTTCAACCTGAATTACTAAGAGGTATTTTATCAAGTAAGACAGTGAGGCAGAGGAAACGGAAACATATCTGTGTTTAGGAGCGGCTTTTCAACAGTATGTGATTGCATCACATTTGTCATGTCTTTTATTTCAGTGGACCAAAAACGGAGCCTTAACCTGGGTTTTGTGTTACTTATGTTTGTCAGTCTCTATCGTTTTTGAATTGGTTAGTATGTGTTATTTTAATTTTACCTATTGTACTGTTGCATCCACACGTTCAGATCATCCTGATTTGCTATTCCGTAATTACGCAAAATACCATACCTGAATCCCCAATCCTTTCCTTGCTACACTTCCTCCTACGGGTGTCCACTGAATTACTAAGAGGTATTCATGCAATGGAGACAGAGGCGAGGAAAACGGGAAATATTAGTGTTATTGCATCCCGTTTTTTCACACGTTTAGTCGGAAGGGCCAAACGGGCTCAGGCTCCAGTGAACGATAGTTTCAATTGTTGAGCGCGACGAGAGATATAATAAAATTACTAGTGACGTTCATGGATTTTTCATTCTTTATTTCATCTTTTACATATAAACCATACGCGATTTTCCAAACTTCCTGCTAATTCTTCACCTGACATGTTTCACCTCACTGAAGTTAAGGTGTGAAAACAGGATTTGTTTGTTTAAATGCATCACACTTTCTTTTGTTCATGACTTTATTTGCATGGACAAACACAGTGCCTATCCTTAATTTCGTAGTTAACAATATTTGAGTTCTAAATCATTTAGCACTGAGACGAGGGTGTTTAGCTTAGTGTAAATAAAGATCCTTTATGCAGGTATCATTTAATGATGGGTTTAAGTTCAGAGGGGGAAACGGCAAATATGTTCCATGTTGTTGCTCTTCCGAATATGGTTTACTGCGTCACATGTATTCAAGCCTTTCTTGTATGAACTAGCCCGCAACGGGGCAGTAGGTATTAGGATATTACCATTTTATGATCAAAATTAGATTTTTAGTTCAGGTATGTTAAACCTTAAAACCATTTATGGAACGTTTCATCGATTTTTTGATACACCTCATTTGACAGTCAGAATGGGCACCGAAACCTTTATGATCAACATCCTTGCCTTGCTACTCTTCTTCATACAGGTTTCCACCTGAACTACTATAGCGGTATTCAACGCACTGAAAGAGGAAAAGGAAAAAAAGAAAACTGTGTAATTATTTATGTTAATGCTTTCACCAGTTATTGCTCCACATCATTTATTCATCCATTCATTCACAAAGACAAATGGGAGTAAGTAACTTAAAATTCTGAGCTCAAGGTTTATGTATGCGCAACTTTGTAGGTTGTTTAGTCGAGTGTTTTTAATTTCAAAAGTAAACCACTTTTAACTAGTTGACTTTTACAGATCAGTAAAATTTCATTCCATCTTT
Source organism: Ophioderma brevispina (assembly GCA_023653785.1). Taxonomy (NCBI): domain Eukaryota; kingdom Metazoa; phylum Echinodermata; class Ophiuroidea; order Amphilepidida; family Ophiodermatidae; genus Ophioderma; species Ophioderma brevispina. The sequence continues at coordinate 59,098 of JAMKCH010085659.1, forward strand.
ATACATACATGTAAAACCGTATGTGAATTACCAATCTCCTTCCATGTACTCTGTTTCTTACAGGGTTTCCACCTGAATATAGAGGTATACTCATGAGAGAATAAGCTGAGGAACGGGGGAGGAAACATCTGTTGAATGTGTTACTGCGATCTCAATATGTTTTAATTGAGATATAATCTAAACATGCGGATTTAAGTCTTCGATTGCGTAGGGCAGAGAGTTTGTGTGAAGGATGTGGGGGTCATTTATTCCGTGTGTGTTAGAGGAGCGCAGTACTTTGGAGGGTGATAGACAACCTTGATGATAGCCTACGACTCCTCATTGTTAAGGTAATCGCAATGAATATCCTACAACATTTATTTTCAAGTAGAACCTTGACCTTTATGGTAAGGTAATCGCACTGAAGATCCCTACAAAGTTGATTTTTCACAGTAGTACAACTAATGACGTTAAAGGCAGATATTTCTGAACGAAATAAGCCGACGTGTACAGAGTTTGCAACCTGCTGTTTTCGCCTGCTAAATTGAGCTTATTTCCGCTAAAAATCACAGGCGTTGTAGAGAGAAACCCACCTGCGTGAATGAGCGGCAATATTGAAATGTTTGCCAGGTTTATTCATGATTGACTGGAGGCGGTGGCTATTTGTGAAGAGTACTCGCATTGCTTGTTTGTACTGTGGGGTCATTGTGCTTGCATCGCTTCTTGCCTCTGTATCACTTCAGATGGAGGTTCTCTCTTCAAGCAATCCACATCCGTAATCCTTTTTCCATTCAGAGTTTGACGTCATCCACGACGACAAATCTTTTCCTAATCATTTATCGTTAAGAGTTTCATACCTTACGTTGTTCTTCATGACTCAATTACAGTGCTTTTCAAGTCTCCCTTATGAGGGGAGAGACTTTGTTTGGAGGTTGCCCTTTCAAACAAACATTGTTGTTTTGATCTCTTGTGCTTTGCTGCATTTTCTTCGTCATAGTCATTTTGAATTGAATAAATGTTCGTGGTAAAGGGCAAGTCTTCCTGACGTCATGTGTTCGTTTACACATGACATTATTCAAGCTTGACAATATCATCGTTAAATAACTGTTTGAAATTTCGTGACATGATACGCTGTGCAGGAAAATAAGATTTTCTTAATAGGCTCTACAGGCATCACATTCGCCTGTTATTTTTTTTTTTTTTGTTAGCCGAATTGTGTTTTTATTGAACAAATCTCATCAACTTCCCAAAGTGTACACATGTATTAAATGAATTGTATTTTTAATTTGGCACTTAATTACGACTTATAGTTTGCCACTTAATTAAATAAGCCTCTACAGGAATGCGCACTGGTTTCACTTGAGAGGCTGCGAGGGGCGCCCGCCTCCATAGTTATGCACTTCGATGCACTTGTAGTAAGACAAGTCAATTAAATAATACTACTAAATAAATGGTGTGTACATATGGGGGGGGGTGCGTCACCAGGTGGGTTAGGTAGGCAGCGTCGCCCTTAGGTAGGAGACCAGAGGTATATTGAATGTGAACCATACCTGATAGGTAGCGTCACCAGTGGTAGGATAGGTTAGCTTCGCATTAGCGGTAGGAGATAGGGGTTAGATATTTGATATTTGAACCATACTTGAGTGCCTCGCCAGGTGGGTAAGATAGGTAGCGTCACCTTAGCTTGAAAGACAATGTAGCTACCAGTATATTCCAGTTCGTCTTATCTAAGATTTACGCATTGCTAAATGTCATAAATTTGCGCACAGTGCAACTCAGCAATAATAAATTGTTTCGGTCTTCCGAAGCAGGCAAGCAGTATCAGCAATTTTCTGTCTTCCTTGTCCTTCATTTCTTGCTGAAGTAATGTATGGTTTAGGGATTTATTGGTTAAACAGGCACAGCAATGTTTGAACTGGCAACACCGTTGCTAAGTCCAGCTGAAATGACAGCTAGAATAAGACTGTCAAATGAACTGAAATTCCTATGGTTTTATTGTTAATTATTAATTGATTAAATTATTATCAAAAATACACACAAACAGGCGGAAGAATTGCACAATTTCGCCGAATGGTGATTCCGATTTGAATTTACTGTTGCTGTTAGGCTGGCATGTCCTATCCTTGTTGGCAATGACCTCTTTTCATTCATTTCTGCTACATGACAGCATGTGAATGATGTGATAGTGATACGGACTGCAGTAGCGATGTAAATAGACTGACAGAGACTGATTTAGCAGTTTGAATGAAATTTGAAAACTAACGTAACTGAGCTTGAAAGATTATCTTTGCCAGAAATTAGATGTGTAAATTCAAAAAGAATTTTGTACTGTGCCACCACCCAATGAATTCGGCAGCCTCAACTGAATAAACTGCATGTTGAAGAATGTGGTGGCAGAATACTGAATTCATACGGTCACGATCACAGACTGTCTCGACACTCAAGCCAGTGAATCAAGCCAGCCGAGCTGAATTCCACAGGCACGACAGGTAATAGACGTACGTACCATATTTTCGCCCACAGGGGCGGATTTAGAGGGGGCGCCCCCGGCGCGCGCCCCCTCTATTTTTTGCAGAGCACAGGGCGCTGGGGCCGAATAGAGGACCGGGCGCACTGTAGATCTATAAAATGACTTTTTAACACACAGTGCGCCCAGTAGATATCTAAAAATGACGGTACAGGGCGTCGGTGGCCGTGTAGGTCTAGCTTTGTGGGCGCCCTGGAAATTTGGCGCCCCTTCTATTGAGAAATCCTAGATCCGCCCCTGGCCCATGCGCTCGTTCAAAAACCGTGGCAACAGAATATAATCCTTTGCACTTCTCTGTTAAAAGAGCTGGTGTTAACGCACACCACACGTTCAGACATAGTGTGAAGGCATAGGCCTAAAATTGTCCATTTTTATTTGTCCATCAAAAAATTTCAAGGCTTCAAGCAGCTCGAGCTCGAGAATGAAAGTTTTAGATTTGCGCGTCTGGACATTTTTCAAATGGCACAAGGCCAAGGATAGAAATTTGTCATGTTCAGACTAGAGCCTGCATGCATTACTCTTTTATGTGTCATGGTCTTGTTTTGTGTAATTGTACTCTTCTAGATGTTGATGATTTATACTTGATTTTTTGTGATGAGAGGGTTTTTTTTTATGCAACGAAGTAATTTTTTTTAAATACTGAAATGTTTCGGCGGCAGGTTTTGGAGCAGCGGGTGTGGACGCAAATCTGTAATTAAACTTCCATTCCCTTGGGCTTGTGGCTGGGGGGGACAAAAAATTGATATCCGAAACTCCATCCATGACATGGACAACGAGTCTTAATTTTCCAGCTCCCTACACCAAATTATTTATGAACACTCCCTAGGCTTAGCGGTTAGCCCTAATTTCACGTCCGAACGGCAATTACAAGCAATTTGTTTCAATTGGTTGCTAATTATAATTGCCGGTCGGACTATTTTTCCCCCACAGAAGGCGCATTGCCGTGGACAGCCTGTCGGACGTTTCCCCCGCAGGGGGCACATTGCTGCGAACTGCCGGTCGGACATTAACGTTTTTCTGCATTTTTTTACGCTGCGCGGAAAACTTCCCACCGGCAATGTAAAGCACTAATTGCTTGTCATTGCCGGACGGACCTAGGAGCCACGTAGTGCTGTCTACATGTATACCTATACCCATAGCCCAGTGAGCCATCATAGTGGCCGATCAAATACCCTCTACGAAGCCGGTTTTTCTGAACGGGAATAATGAACCAACTAATGTGCTCTTCAAAATTCGTTTTAGCAAGTTTCCTAAATGTCTCGAGCGGCAGTAATACTCTTTCAGTAGCAATTCTGTGGATAGTAAGTATGTCGAATTGTGTGTTTAAAATAAAAGAAAGGAAGGAAATACTTACTGACACACGCTACAGTCTCACGTTGATCAATGGTTGCTACTCCTTTCATTTACTATCCGAGATTACAGTATTTTCGCAATCACGTAAGCTCCAAACAGAGCGTGATGAACGAACGTGAAAATTCCCAACGGGGATCGGCGGCCTGTCACAGTCGTTCCCGGCATCCTCGAGATTTTGTAAACATTAATGGCCGCTGCTGCGATAGGAGCCCGGAAAGCATGGATAGGAGCCGAAGAAAATTGCCGATTTTTCCAGTCAAAAGTGAGTATCGCATTGATATTATCGACCGCAAAGTGCCTTATTTAACATTAATCCCTGTGGTATTGCTCAATTGGGCACATGATTAAACGTCCGCCTCTTGAAATGTCCATTTCGTGTGCTCGCTGAGACTGGATATAGCCCGCAACGTATGTTGTAGACCCGGGGGATACAACCCTTGCGTTGCGGTACCGAAACTAAGCCATCATAGCCTACACGGGTAGTCTCATACCCCTACCATACCTGTGAATGGATTGTGGTCAAACAAATGTGATACTACCGTGACGGCATTGTTTTATATAGTACTGTCGGGCATTCGGGGGTTCTATAATTTAGTATTGTGCCACCACCCTATGAATTCGACAGCCTCAACAGAATAAACTGCATGTTGAAAGATGTGGTTGCAGAATACTGAATTCTGGCAGAAGGCTGACTCACTCGCTTAGCCCTTAGAACACGTCCGACTGGCAATTGCAAGCAATTAATTTGCACTTATTACTTGTAATTGTCGGTCGGACATCAAAGATTGCTTTGCGTTGCCGGTCAGACGTCGGGACCCATTGCTGCGGTCTGTCGGACGTTTTCCCCTCAGGAGGCGCATTGCTACCGAATGCCAGTCGGACATATTCCCCTCAGGAGGTGCAAGCGGCATTGCTGCCGACTGCCGGTCGGACATTTTCTCACAGAAGGTGCATGGCAGCAGACTGCCGGTCAGACGTCTTCCCCGCAGAAGATGCATTGCTTCGGGCTGCCGGTCGCCCCCCCAACAAAAAATCAAGAAGTTCTACAAGAAATATGTCCAACTTACCGATATCACAGGGATTAATAATGGCTTCTTACCACAGCTTCACCTTGTTTATGAATGATCCCTTACTGCCAAAGAAGAAATCAGTGAATTTTTAATTCCCCTTGTGAGATACTCACCTGTCTTGTTTACAAAATTGGTGGCCACACCATGTACTTTGACAGCGACCTTCGGAAAAGTTCGGACTAACATCCGATCGGAAATGTCACGATCATTCAGTCACATGATTGTAATCTCATTCCAACCCGCAATACAGTGTGAGTGCGTGTGTGTAATACACTAAGCGTACGGGCCGGTACGGCGAAGGTGAGACTCGTTTCTGATCTTCGACGTCATCTCCCAACCAATAATAAAAGCACATGGTTGATCATCGAACCAATTCATGCTGAGGTACACATGGTTTCGAGAAGTTTTACGCTTTTTTTCAACATGCAATTGAGGGGATTCAAAAAGAAATATGGGACAGATGAATGGCTGAAAGTCTACTACTACCTGTGGATGCAGTATTGAAACGGTAAGTGCCTCCTTTCATTACAATTTGATGTCATTGCTTCGACATGCATTTATAGCTTTCGTACGTACCATATTTTCGCCCACTAGCTGCCAATAGCCAGTTTTTCGCAAGTATTTCCGCTGCAGGGAAAATGTCCCACCGGCAATGCGAGGCACTAATTGCTTGTTATTGCCGGTCGGACGTCAGGAGACACTTTGCATTGCTGTCTATTGCCAGTCGGACGTGTTATAGTGGACGACCCATTCCCCTAGCATTCGATTCAGTAGCCCTCGAGGGCTATTATACCTCATTTGCATATTTCGGCTCTGAGGAGGGTTAAGCGAATGGTTGGTAAATGGCCCGCAAAGGCAACCGCCTATAGGCGGTTGAGGGGTAAGCAACCGCCTAGGCGGTTGAGGGGTAAGCAACCGCCTATAGGTGATACGAATGCTAACAGGCATTCGCCCTCAATAGCCCTCTCATTCCCCTAGCATTCGGTTCAGTAGCCCTCGAGAGCTTACCTCATTTGCATATTTCGGCTCTGAGGAGGGGTAAGTGAAGGGTTGGCGAAGGGTTGTCGAATGGTCCGCGAGGGCCTATAAGTGGTTGAGGGCTATTATGCTGTACTCGCACTGTATTGATAGGCATTCAAAATATAGCATTCGATTAGCGGTTTTGTTACCATTCATAATGAATGGCTTTCGAGTTCTAGTTGAATGGTAGTTATTTAGGTAAGGGTCATGATAGTCCCATTGCAGGACACTTAGGTGTGAGAAAAACACATGACAGAATTAGGATGCATTTTTGGTGGCCTTCACTCAGAAAAGATGTGTCTGAGTATTGTAAGACTTGTCACACATGTCAAATGGTGGGCAAGCCCAATCAGAAAATTCCTACTGCTCCCTTGCAGCCAATACCAGCATTTGATGAGCCATTTAGTAGGGTCTTAATAGATTGCGTAGGACCACTTCCAAAGACCAAGTCAGGAAATCAGTATTTACTGACCATCATGTATGCTTCCACAAGATTCCCTGAGGCTATCCCTTGAGAAATATTAGGGCACAGAATATAGTGAAAGCTCTAACAAAGTTTTTCACCCTAGTAGGCCTTCCAAAATCAATTCAGTCTGATCAAGGATCAAATTTCATGTCAGGGTTGTTCCAACAAGTCATGGACCAGTTGGGAATTCCCAGTACAGTTCTTTAGCATACCACCCAGAATCCCAGGGGGCCCTAGAAAGGTACCACCAAACATTGAAAACAATGATCAAAACCTATTGTTTTGAATTTGAGAGGGGTTGGGATGAGGGAGTTCATCTCCTGTTATTTGCTACCAGGGAGAATCATTAGGATTTAGTCCGTTCGAGTTGAGTTGGTGTCTGGTCACAAAGTACGGAGACCATTGAAACTACCGAAAGAAAAGTGGTTGTGTGAAAATCCTGATGTGAATTTGTTAGACTATGTGTCTCAAATCAGGCACAGGCTCCAAAGAGCCACAGAAATTGCCAAACAAAATCTCAAACAGAGTCAGACAAAAATGAAAACATGGTATGACAAAGATGCCAGGAACAGAGTATTCAAACCAGGTGACAAAGTTTTGGCACTTTTTCCAATACAAGGGCATCCTTTGCAAGCCAAGTATTCTGGATCATATGAGATTGAGAACAAAGTGGGAGACCTTGACTATGTGATCAAAACACCAGGTAGACGTAAAAGTCGACAATTATGTCACATAAATATGCTCAAAGAGTATAATGAAAGAGATGATGCGCATTAAAGCTACATGGGTATGTCATCTAGAGTTAGTATGAGTGTACCAATGATGACATCAACAGAGTCAGAACCTGAACAAAAACAGACCTGTAAACAAGGAAAATTATTATGGTGTCAAATTGGCAAAATTCTGAACATACTTGCCAATTTAGACAAGATACTAGGTCAATCTCCCAGAAAGTCAACAAGTGAATTGGAGAGTTAAGTCAGGTGGGAACACATATTCCTGAGACCCAGCGAAACACATGTCATAACCCATGACATTATTTTGGCGTTTCAGAGCCAAATAAATTGCAGACTCAGTGAGCCAAGTAGAAGTGAGATTGGAATTCAGATGCAGTCAAAACTGCATATTATGCATATTGGGGAACTATGTACCCAATACTAATATGAATTGCATTTGAAGTATTTTTGTGGATGAGAATTAAAAACTACACCTGACAAGAATTTAACCTGTTGGAGTTAACTTACAAGAATACAATCTGGACAAAGACATATCAAGGAAAAGAAAATGTCTGGAAGATGCCTTCCAGAGCTGCCTAACTTTTGTTCAGAAATTTGATATTTACAACTTTATTGTAATATAGACTGAAGTAAGGCAGCAATGCAAGAACATTATAATAAAAAGTGGTTAAATTTGTACTTGTAAACTGATGTGAAAATGAACCACAAAAATGGTTAAAGGTATAAGCCAGGATTTTGGAAAAATTTTCATTTCATCAAATTTCACTTTTTTAATGTTTTTATTTTTTTTATTTTCTCCATTTTTCTGATTAAAATTTTAAAAATATTATTTTCTCAATTTTATTTGAGAAAAGACTTTCTCACAGGAAAAGTACTTGTGTTCTTATTTGAAATATAAAAGAGAGAAAGGGGAATATACCAGAGTTGTTTGTACAAGTTGCACCTGTTAGATTGCCTCAATTAGGGGAAGGGGGGAATTCCCCAAGCATGTAAACTTAGAAAAACTGAGCAAAATTGTGTTATGCATTAAGATCAAAATATTGCAGAATCTAGGGAATTCCCCCATAAGTCTATAAAATCGGAAATGATGCAGTCTCAGGTGTGTAATTTTTTGACATCTGATTTGACAGTGCTAGGTATGCGTAGGCATTATGATGATGTACGAGTATTGTTAGAACGGGGAATTTAGCTGTGAGTAGTTAAAAATGCCTGTCACTGGAAGGACTGAAGCCAGTAGTGTAATCAGGGATCGAAACAGAGCTCTGGAGCTATACATTTATTATTATAGCTAGTCTAATCTACAATAATGGTAGATGGAGGTCTACATCTAGTGCCAGGATTTAAGACCCAATTTTTTAATCATCAAGGTTTTTGGACACAGAAAAAAAATGATTTTTTTTTAAAAGTGTCAGATGACAGGCAATTGGCCCGAAAACTACTGAAACAATATTAAAAATTCAGCAGAAGTATGGGGAAAGGGCAACAGTCAATTGGGGGATGGTGCACCAGTAAAAGAAATAGGAAGAAAATGACAAGTCAGGGGGGGGAGTGGGGGGGGGGGAGGGGCGGGGGACCAAAAAACAAAAAAACCCCCCACCCCCAAAAAAAAAAAACAAGACCAAACACAAAATTGTGAAAACTATGCAAAATTCAAAAACATAACCTGGTAATGCAGACTATGAAAACATTTTTACCAACAAATATATATTTGCATTAGCCAATCCTTTCAAAAAATGTGACGAAAAATTTGTTCACCAGTGTTGCCTTTTTGGCCACCTGTTGCCATGTTGAACTACTGCATTTTTTGGAATGTTAAAAAACCATCTTTTTAAGATCATAGCATCCAAAAAGGGAATTGTTGATTTTGTGCAGATAAGGACATTATATTAAGATTATGTTCTTTAATTAAAGAAAAAAATTCTTGGGGTATCAACCGTTTCGGGGTCACGTGACCTCAAAGTTTGGGCAAGTCCCAAACGTGCCATAACATTTCCATGCAGATACGTCTCTTTTCATATTTCGTCTTTTCCAAAAAAACCCATAATCTAAGCTGTAGCTTTGAGGAGCCATGATGGTGGATATTATAGGTTTCTTCGCTTTCGAGACAGGGCATGATACTACCAACACTAAGCGGATGATTACTTGTAATTGAATAATTGACCGGCAATTACAATTCCAAAATTTTGTTAGACCAAATATTTTGTATTTCTACTATGTGATCCATAGTGTGTCTAGCTACCCCAGAATTTGTTTTTAAACATTGCCTACCAACAACAAAATCGTAAATTGAGAAGGGCTTCAGTCACCCGTGTGTTACAATACAGAACGTTTATCTTCACTATCATAAAATCAGCTTTCACCTGCTTTCACTGATACTATACCTGGATTTAGAAAACTATGCGCTTCTTTGAACATTCACCGTGTTCTAGGGCCTTTATGGCTTTTGCCTATTGATTGAGACTGTGAATGGTCCAACGATCAAGGTTGGCTATCATGGTTATAGCGCACATCATGCCACAAATACACGGAATAAAGTTTTTAGTACTAATCCCATCAATTCATACCTTCACCTACAATAAAGTAGAGGTATTCCAAGGGGGTGAAACGCATTCAAAACCAGTTCGTCACGTGGCTGGGCGCTGACATTCATTATTGCACGGATTACTATCAGTTTGGGTGCTTGTATACAACACATAATGTCAATTCGATACAAACAATCCGCCAAAATAGCAAGATGTTGGGTGCTATTGGGTGGTTAAATTTTGTCCTAACCATGGCCACACAACGAATGAAATGACACATCAGTCGGTCTGGATTTTAAATAAACGCCTCAAATGAATACATTCTTTTCACCTAGCGCGCATTGCATATGAAAAAAAGAGTACTGAGCACAATGATCCAGGTACACTATTATACACTGGCAAACTATACACCCCCCCCCCCCCCCCCCCCCCCCCCACCCCCCCCCCCCCCCCCCCCCCCCCCCCCCCCCCCCCCCCCCCCCCCCCCCCCCCCCCCCCCCCCCCCCCCCCCCCCCCTTACATCAATTTGTATCACTACCGATAGTGTATATGCAAAAAGCGGCACCCACATTATGTGGAAGAATCGGAGAGGCCATTGCTTCTATTGGTGGTACTCTAGGTTTTCTTTGTGGTCGGCAAAACATGCGCGACGGTGAATTCTAAAGATTACGTAACGTTTTGCCTCGCTATCTATCTAGAACCTCTTTGCTATTTCCACTCAAGGGGGTGAAACGCATTCAAAACCAGTCGTCCGGCTGGGCGCTGACATTTGATATTGCACGGACTAATTATCAGTTGGGTGCTTGTATACACACATAATGTCAATTCGATACAAAACAATCGCCAACTATCACGTTGTTGGATGTTGGGTTGCGAGGGGGGGTAAATTTGGTTATACCATGGCCACACAACGAATGAATGACAACATCAGTCGCTCTTGATTAAAAAACCCGCCTAAGTGAATACATCTTTTAACATAAGCGCGAATTGCATATGAGAAAAAATGGTATGGAAGAAAGGATCCATTACAGATTTTTACCCTGGCCCACCTCTAACACACTACTTAATTTTGTATCACTACCGATAGTGTATATGCAAAGCGGCACCCACAGATGTGGAAGAAGGGAGGCAGCCAGTGCTTTCTATTGGTGGTATACTAGGTTTTATTTGTGTTGCAAAACATGCGAGACGTGTATTTCTAAAGATTAAGTAACCGTTTGTCTCTATCTATATAGAACTCTTTGATTCCACGATCAACTGGAATCTAGTAAGTATAGACCAGTGAACAGCAATGTTTGTAAACACGTGAGGGCCTGGTATCTTGAAAGGGTCGGCCTGACTGTTACACACTGGAGTTCCACTGGGCAATTGTATCTGATAGGGTTTTAATACTATGCGGCCATAACGATTCGTAGGAAATGGATTCGCAGGCAACAAAAAGAAGTGACGTGGATGTTAACTGGTCTATATGTGAGAATTAAACGTTTCACCTTATCCACACCGTGTGCCTTTAAAATTTGACGGTGTTGCCGACATGCCCAAAACTTTAGACGTAAGTAGATATTGGTACTCAATTTAGTACAGAAACCTGCCCTGGTTGTGAGAGCAAGCAAGTAAAAGAGTATTGAAACATTTCTCCATATTTCACATTTCAGGCAATATTACCCCTCTTTTTCTCGCAAAAAAAAGGAACAGCGTCTTCACAATAGTCGTTGAACCAGGCATCAGGTGTCTCATTCTGAAACACGCAGTTGCCATCGTTTATTACTTGAAGGTGGCCGTAGAAGTTAAGTTAAGAAACATGTAATGAAGTTACGGTTCAACGGGGTTTAAGGCCAATTAATTACCAATACAATTGATAAAGGTTAAAATTAACCATATAAACCATAAAAAGCGGATTGTGTTGAATAATCACGGCGCGTCACGTAAAGCATAAGTAGGGAGAATTGTGATCAAGTGTCGCCAAGACTGTGTATAGCACAAGTCTTCGCAGGATTTGAACGATATTCGCCCTATATTGAGAGATATCTACAGTTCGCGCAAAAACTCATGACTCGGGATCGATAAAGTTGGGTAATATGGACCCCCCCCATTAAGTGTAAGACGTTGATTTCAAAAATTTATTTATTCTTTAATAACTGTTCATAAATGATAGTGGTTCATGGGTAGGGTACGGAAAATATATTAATGTCTCTCAACCAAATAAAATTATATAGGCTTCAAGTTTTTTTTTTTTGTTTTTGTTTTTTTGCAGAGGGTCCATATTACCTCATGCGTCGGCAATGGGACCACCCCGTAATTGGCAACAGAGGGCCGGGTAGTATGGACCTCATATGGTCATATTGCCCCGTACCATAAAGTTTCTACATGGGGAAATTAGGGTGTCCATATTACCCAAGAATCAAGCTAACATGTATCCAGGCCATTTGTAATCAGATTTAGATAGGAATTGAAAACATGTAGTGAATGGGTAAAGTCAGTACTACACGTTGCCATCGGTAACAACCTCCAAACCGAGGATCAAGAGAAAAAGGGACGGTTTAAAACGTCAATAAATAATAGAAGAAAACGTGTTGAACATTTTAATTACAATATTTCCTGTGACTTTAAGGACACTCCCTCCGTTAATAACCAAATTACAGTAGTTAATGATGTTCTTTCAAGTACCAATAGAAGGGTCACTCCTACCACCCCTAGTTCAAAGTTATAAGGGGGTCCATAATGCCCCGGGGTCCATATTACCCCACTTTACCTATGTATGGAGAATTATATGACTTATCAATTGGTACTTCCTAATCAAAAGCTCGTAGCCCTTCAATGCATTATGCACACCGCTATAACACACCATAGACCATTTAAAGCCGAGCTAAAATTGCAAACTTCCATCGATTAGCAATCGTGTGGCTATCATAAAATATTCCAGTTCCTAGTTCCAGTAGGAAAGTCCTGAATACAATTACAATCAGAGAAAAATGTCTTTTTAACGTGTGTTTTAATGGGAAGATTGTTTTTTATTTACCGGTTTTATCTCCATTTACGCCTAAGCCGCTTTATTCCCATTTGCCTTGCTAAGTTGGTCCATATCATGCTACCACATATGCATATAATGTTCAAAATTTGAAACAAAATCTTCCGTTGATCATGCATGCATGCAGTTCGGTACGGTATCACTCGAAAAACTTGGAATTGCTTTGATATTAGAAGGAACATATATGGCATATACCAAAAGTGTCAACCAAGGGGATGAAAATTAAAGTGAACTGTAGCGACTTTTCTTATACTGTTTTCAACTAATAGACAAACCATATTTTATAAAAAAAAAATAAATGAGTTGAAGCTTAATCTTACTTTGATTATGTTACAGCTATGAAATGTAAAGCAAAACCTCCATTTTCTGTTAAATACCTTTCATGACGAGACAACTTTCAAGCTCCCATTGCTTTACATATTGATGACCCTAGTAATATCGGGTGAAATAACAAACACCAAGGTTATTTATGCCAAATTTCATATTCCTGTAGTTACTAGAAAAAAAATTAGAGCCAAACAAATGCAAAAATCCTCATATTTACTGGTTTGTCTCAAAATTTTAAAAGAGGCTTATTCCTGGTATTACTTCATGTGTGCGTACAACCAACTGAGGTAATTACTTGTACCAAACAATTTTGAAAAACTCATTTAAATTAAAAATTTCAGATTGATCCTTTCCTGTGTTGCGGACGTTACATCATGTCAACAATGTATTTTGTTGTACTCTCTTTCAAGACATGCATTGTTAAATTTATAACTTGTCAATGTTTTTAGCAATAACTTTATGCAAACTAACATTTTACATACCAAAATGTATATTACAATGTATAAATATATTTGATGATAAAGGTTCTCATTTCAATTTCCATATGTATTTAGCACATACTGCATTCTCCTTTCAGCAGAATAAAATGTAATCATTTTACTTTTCTGAAGTTTTAACTTCATGTAATTAGTTACCATGCAACAAACTATAGCAAATAACATACTAAAAACCTAACTTTCACATCTCAAGTGCCATAAAATATTCTATAATACTGTTGTTGCGGACGTTACATTTTGTTGCCTTACACTACTGGTTGTGACTGTTCTGAGACCAATCAACCATTTGCAAGCATTCCTTTTGTGTTTAATACTTATTATTTGTTTGAACATTTCAAATCTGAACATCATTGGTACTTTTACAGGACTCAAATCAAAGTTAAATACCAGATTTGGAGTATTTAACCAAACAGGCACTCAATTTGATGTTTAATTGGGATAGTTAATCCCCTCCCTCGTTGTAGAGTTAATTATCTTGGAGCAAGCAGTTATGCAACTAAAATTGGTGAAATCAATATGAATCTGTAATAAATTCTTAAATTTAATTTGGAAACACACAATTACAATAATATCATTCATAACCTTTTGAGCTATTTTTTGTGCTTAAATCTCAAAAAACATGGGAATTTCGCCGTTTTTCCACTAAATTGCTATGCTAGCATGGTTTGACCCTCAAGATTTAAAATAAGAGGTTTGTTGATCAAAGTTATTTTTCCTTCACCATTCCTAGCAATTAGCAACATAGGAACTACAGCATGGGAATATTAGTGTTGACAAGGTGTAACGTCCGCAACATATTCTATATGTTAATTTTAGTTTTGTGTATTTAATATCTTTGTATTTTGTCTTGTTTTCTTTTATCTTAGCTTTCTAAATTTGTCAAATAAAATTAGAAACAATATACAGGTCATTCAAAAAGTCTAAGCACTGATACAATGGTCCAATGATCCCACATGTCAACATTCAAATGTATCGTCTGCAACCAAAGCAATGATTGGTGCCTTTGATAAGTGTACTTTGCATATAAAGAAATGAAAAAAGAACAATTTATTGAATTAGAGTCATCTGAAACCTGCTACTCTATATAGCTGTAATTACAGCTCTACCAGATAAAAGTATTGACAAATCATTAACAAATGTTAATTACTAGACGTTGAGGACGTACAAGCGTGACGGAAAAATGTAATGGCATGTACAGGAGAAAATTATAAGATGGGGATCTATTGCCGGTTCTGTGGGAAGTGAGTAGAGGCTTTTATTTTTATACCAAGTAAATTACATGGTCCAAGTTAGTTGGCTCTAGGTAACAGAAGTAATGTTGCGGAAGTGAAAAAAACTGTTGACGGAAAATTACTGTTTTTTTTAAAAAAAGTAAAAAAAATATTTTTCTTTTTAAAACGCGACATTAGAATTCATTTTGTTTAAATAGTGTTTGTACATATGTGAACCTATGTATACATGATAAGTAATTAAATATAAACAGTGCTCTAATTTAAGACAATACTCAGCAGAAATTAAGTGTTAATTAAATTGTTGACGGAAAATGTAACGTCCGCAACATCGTTTTTAATTAACCGCCTCTTTAGAACAAGGGAACGTATGGGCGTCCATTATATTTGGAGAGTTCTAACATTGGTACAGATTGCTACGATGAAATATGAAGATCACATGTTATACTTTGTTGCAATGGCAAATCATACAAATTGGTACTGTTTGGTTGGTTGACAGCACGTCCAGCTCACACAAGGAGGAATCACCCAAACTTTGTTAAGCTATGGGAGCTTAAGCTAGGTCTATACTTAATATACATTACAAAATAATTCAGCTTGCTGATACACAGTTTTGGGTGGGGCTCCTCAAAGTGTCATTAAGCTTTTCGGTATATGTTAAAAACCAAAGCCATATGCTAATCAAAAGTAGCCATTTTGTTATACATATTCATATACATATTCATACATTTTAATAACGCAAGGCCTACCATTCCCAAACCTCTCCATCCTCCCGAGCACCCACCCACCATTCCTACCCTACTTCGCCTTTCTTTTCTAACCATCCTATCCCATCCCACCTATACCTAGCCTCCTATCTCTAGGAGAGCGTGACTTATTGATCGACACATGCTCTTCAAGTGAAATAGTGATGTCGTTTACATTGAATTATACGGATATAGTGGCAAAACCACCAGATATATCATACAGGCAAAGTCATTTCAGTTAGTTTGACAGATTCTGCACCTTCTACACATAGACAGGGCAATCATGTTGATTATCAAACATTGCAATTACTGATTTAACTCAAAAGAAATCATGAAATTTAAAATAATTTTATATACATTATACCAAATTTTTGAGCTTTTATCTGCAAAAAAAGAATATTAAACTCTTAATAGTGTAATCTACTCCACTATATTTTCGACTTTTTAAATTTCGGTATCAACCCATCCCCTCCATGTGAAACCATACCCTTGACAATATGCATGAACTGACACGAATAAAAAAAATCAGACTATAGACTATTTCAAAGACTTAATGGTAGGATGGCGCTCTTACGCGTATCAGATGAAACCCTAGATGGAGCCTCGGCTAAAGGCTATGTCAGTTCACGAATATTAAATCTAACTGGCGGCTATTGGAAATTACATTGTTTTGCAGCGGGGTTGATCGACCTGCAGCAGGTTTGATCCACTGCCACTGGATCGGGATGATGGGGAGTGTTGGGAAAGATAGTATAGACAGGAGGTTATGGCTAAATAGGATGGATTGGATGGTTGTGGAAGAAAGGCGAAGTAGGAATGGTGGATGGAGGCTAGTGGAGGATGGCGAGTGCAGGGAAAGATAGTATAGATAGGCGGTAATGGATATATATATAGAAGGCGAAGTAGGGCCGGGGGCACTCAACTATAATGATGTACACATGCGTGACCAAAAAAAAACCGCGTGAAATGAGGTGTTTTTTAGTGTCGGGCCCGTCACGCGCGTGACGCGTTTAGGGTATCAAAAACGCCGATTTTCATGAAAAAGGGTAGTTTTAAAGCTCAAACGCGTTTAGGGTACATTTCTTTTATCGTGTTTCGAACCTACTGTCGCTCCTATTCCGCTAGCCCTAGGTTGCTCTGGCTTTTTCCGCTACGTTAGCCCCTACTATCTCTGTAGGAGGTAGGTACGGACGACGTACAACGCTACGTGAACGAGTTACTATTCCGCATGTCCGAAAAACTACCTTCCCTGTAATATTTTTGTTGGTGATCTGAAACCTTTTTTTACGTCCGTGAAACACCAATGCCAAGAGTACATCGAATCCTGAAAAATACAAAGAAACTCCCAGGCACCTATCGCATCATTACTCGCAGTTTATGTGTGTCACTTGTATTGACAGTGTTATGAACGCTGCGGTGTAGCCAGGATCGTCAATATAAGCGGCCACAATATGCATTTGAGACTTGCGTGTGAATCGTGCTTGCTACACAAAACAGACTTTGACAGCATCAAAGTTTGTAAAGTTGATGGAATGATAGACGTACGGGTGGGCGTACGGGAGCAACGGAATTAGGCCTAATACACCATTTGTTAGCTTGTGATTTTGTTCATTTTATTTAAATTGGATGTGAAGTAGATGGACCACGTATACAAATCATTTTAGCAATAGACATAAGATAAAAAGGTATTTTTTAAATCAATTTAGTTCGTGCATGCCATGAAACTAAGCTGCAAAATTCTGCACCATTATCTTATTTCATCAGGCATTTTTAGTCCACCGACATGACCGCGGTGTTTTCCGATGGATTTGTATAGCTTGTTATTTGATTAGGCCTATACTTGGGAACGATGTGTTGAATTGGAAAGCATCACGAACTTGTTACTGAATCTAAATTGATGTCAAACTCTGACATATTCATGGGCGTCTGGAGTGGAGATAAAATTCAGCGGAAATCCCAAGAATGCTCTTTTACAACATATGATATTTTGTAACCCCCAAATCAAGCCTATTTATTGTTGAAATTCATGCAAACTTGTTTAGGATGTCATATTTAGACCATAACTTTTTTAGGGGTTCTAATTAGGACAAAACTTGTTTAGTGGGTAAATGTTGGGGGAAAAGCGCGCTAAAAACTTGTTTAGGGTTAAAATTTTGGAGAAAGCGCGCTAAAAACTTGTTTGGGGGGTAATGTTTGCTCCCAAAGAAAAACTCGTTTAGGGGGTGTGTTCGAAAATATTTGGTCACATTCTGTACACTTTCATCTCTAGGGTAGGAATGGTGGATGGTTGCTTTGGGAGAATGGGGAGTGTAGGGAAAGATAGTATAAATAGGATGTCAGGGATAGATAGGATGGTTGAGAAAGAAAGGCGAAGTAGGGTTGGAATGGTGGATGAGCAGTTGAGTAACCAGCGGGGTGGGGTGGGGTGGGGTCTGGGCGGGGAAGCCCCCCTGCTCAGAAGCCTAGCCCCCACCCCCATTAACTCACCGTTTATACAGTGTCTCTGGAGAAGGACCCAAATTCGCCCCCTCAGAAAATGCCTCGGCACCCCTTCTGCCCCCTCCTCATTTGCAAAGGTCTGGTTATGCTACTATAGTAGTAGTAGTATAGTAATGCTTAGTTGCTGATGTAGGGGGCACAGAAGGCAACGTCCATTGCATTCAATGGGGCTTGACCTTGTTTCCACCCTACTTTCTTAACTAAGCAGTTGAGACACTCAAAACTATTCCTTATTTTGATCCTATGAGCTTCACCAATAATTTGCATCCATTTTTATACCAAATTGGAGCAACATAAAAATTTGACCCCTGTACAACTGAATTTGATCCTTTTTATTGATTTTTGCTGTTTTAGCCTGTAACTCTTAAACTTTACGTTGTAGATAGTATAAACTATACCTTTCCTGAATCCTTGTGGTTAGACAAATAACATGGTATACTTTTCAACATGATTGGAACAATTTAAAAATTTTTCCCCTTTACAAACCTTGTATTATCCCCCTCTCCTTAAGGCACCATTTGTGGCACTTAATAAGCACGTTTCAAGGGTCCCTGTAAGTCTGCCAACATATTTAATCCCTCAAACCTTTTGTACTTGAGATGTGTTACAAATGTCTGTTAGCTCCCGGGTTATAAGGGATGGATAGGATGGTTGGGAAAGAAAGGCGAAGTAGGGTATGAATGGTGGATGGGGGCTCGTGGAGAAACGGGGAGGGAGTTGGGAAGTAAGATAGTAAAGGTATATAGGAGGGTAGGAATAGATAGGGTTGATAGCATGTTTGGGAAAGAAAGGCGAAGTAGGGTATGAATGGTGGGTGGAGCCTGAGGCTCGGGAGGATTGAGAAGATCTTATGAATATCAATATTTATTACAAAATGGCTACTTTTGATTCGCATATATGTTCCCTCTAACACCAAAGAATTTCCAAAAACTTTCGAGGCACAAACTTCCAGCCTGTCTCCTAAAGTCCATAGCGTGCACACCACTAAAATCCTTCCACGATTGGAGTAGTAGGGAAGTGCGTATATCGATTGCATCGCTTGGACCCCGGATTCCCCTGCCAGCTGCCTTGTATCGACTTAGACCTCGTTATACCGGATCCAGGGCGCCGGAGTTGCATTGGATTTGTGCATAATCCCCTGGTAGGCCTACTCATGTTTCTACAACACTGGGATCACGAACTGAATTCTCCCTACTGATGATTTACGCGACTCGCCGTGACGCGCCGTGATTATTCGATACAAGCCTAAAAAGTCGAACTTGCAAGAGGTCATCGCCGGATAAGGAATGAAGGAATTACCAGCAACAACAATGTTACAACAACAACAATAACATACTCTACTCTACTCTACTCTACTCTACTATATAGACACCATGATACTGCATGCGCTTTGCCAAGTTTTCAGTAGCCTTGAATGGGCACACGTTAACAGCAGCTGACTATGTATGTTCGGAGTATCAAAAATCATACTAAAAAGGGTGTATTTTTTAAACACTAGTAAAATGAACTATGCCATTAGCTCATAATGTGAGTTAACCTGCCCATGATATAAATAGAGCGGTAATATAACCCATGATACACCAGGCGTAAACATTTACCGCATAATTATTTTATCTTGAGGTTAGAGATTGCAATGAAAATATCAGTTGGCGATTAAGTAGAAAAAATAGTGAATAGCTGCCTTATGAGATACTTTAACTGCTTATGATCCTGAATATAATTATGGGGCCAGAATCCCACACGTGCGAGCTTACAGACTTCAGAGAATGAACAGTCGAAGTCATAGCGGTTGAGCAGGTACATTTCCCTAGCAATTTAAAAATATATATGGTATTAACTACTGAATAACTAGGCAATACACTGTAAATTTGATTTTTATATATAATAACAAAATATTTATTTCGATCGTGTGTTCAAATCAACGATGATCAGGTATCAATAATTATCACATTAACCACTTGTTAAGGTTATTTAATCATCTTCTTAACGTACAAAATATGGAAGCATCCATGGAAACCGATCAACACGCCCGGGGGTTCTTGGATTTTGCTCGGGAACCCATGCTCGTTCCGAAAAAGAGGGACTAGCTGCAAATGCGCGATAGGGGTATCAAATTCAAATTAACACTTAAGTGCCCAGGGGGGGGGGGGGGTCCATAGTACCCAACATTTGATTTTTTTTTTTGTGATTTTGGTTGCGCAATCAAATTTTTCAAGGAGTTTTTTGCTAATTGTCTGATATATGAATACGCTTCTGCAGCAAAAACAATATGATAAATAATTATGTAATTATGCATTACAGTGAAAAATTAATTGTTACAATATTAATCAAAAATATTTTGCATAGAAGTAAAGATGTTTATAACAAGAATTAGATAACATTAAGATTCTAATTCTATTTGGACGAAATCGGAGGGGAATCCCGCTCTGTCGATGTCAAGTCTGGCACAGGGCCCTGATCCCGCTCTGTCTGGCACAGGGTCCTGACGCTGACGACAGAGGGCGTTTCTCAGAAATCCATTCACTTCTCCTGTTGATTAGGGGGGGGGGGGGGGCCCCCCTGAGTGACTCATAGGATTTAAGACTTAGTGCATGGCACCAAAAACACGTGACATTTACAGTACGATGGTATTTTGCACTGTATGTCGGGAACGCATATTAATGTAATGTATGGTTGCCAGTTCCTGAGTTTAAAGTCCCTTTATAAATATATTGACCCGAATCCGTGATTACATAACATGTCAATACTTTACTCACAAAGAGTTATCTACTATTGAAAAGAAATTCCACCTGACTTTCCCATATTGACAGAAGTTGTGTTCACACGGTCGGAAGTAAGGGTAGCGTAAAGTGTGCAATAGCGAGAGTTGGATAAGCGCGTGGCGTAAGTCCTATGAGGTCGGACCTTTTTTTAAGAACAAAGAATCTTACTAGGCGAGATGGAGCTCGCGGGTTGTAGGATTTGGGCAGGCGGTGAAGGTCATTAATATTTCGTTACGTTGGGATTAGAGGTTGCGAACTATACGTTAGACCAATGGCGACATATCCGCTAAAATCGACTCACTTGGCCAACCCAATTACATTTAATCTACCAAACAGACCTCTACACGTTTTGGCATATAGCTAGAAAACGCTATTTTGAGCAACTTTTCTCATCCAACAAAAGATGTTGGATGAAGAAATTTTGAGAAAAAAGCATTTGAAATTTGAATATTTTAGGGATTTTTAGTTTCAAACAGTTTCAAATTTTCCGTTGCCTTCCTCTCTTCACCAGACCACAAGCAGTTGATTGAGTGGAAAGAGATTAATAGTAGCGTAGTGGATGTTTTGTTACAGAGATGGACAAGTATATTTAGCTCGTCACCCATCGCCAAAGATTTTTGCCCATCACCGAGTCGGTGATGTTGTATACATTTGCATTCATATTAAACATCGTAAATAATGCTACAAAACGATTATAAAATCTGAAATTAAAAGCCGGAGTCTGAGCAGGAGAGGATTGCTGTGGAGGTGCATTGTATAATGCTGTTGCCCGGGAGCTGCTACAGCACCATGGCACTGCCATGACTGCATGTCATGCATGTGATGCTGTGGACATGCTATGCAGAATCACCAGCACCATCAAAGGCTAGACTGGTCATCGTTCGTGAAATGCAATTGCCCCAGCAAGCTACTGCCTCTTTGACTCACATGGGTATGATGTGTTTTGAAATTTTCATACTATAGCATTTGGTTTATGGCTTTCACTGTTAGTCTACTGTTCAACCAGGCTGAACCAGCAACGCCATACAACACTGTACATCTGTACTACTGTAACAGTGTAAGTTCGGTACACGACAGCTTGGTCCTGGACACAGTCTAAGATAGGCCTACGCCCCACCCAACGTGGATTATCTTGTCACAGCAACCTCGAACTGAACTACTGTGTCTAGTAATGCATGCATATCGCATTGCAAGCAGTTGGATAGGCAGTCATGCATCATAGCCAGTCAAAACACGCCATATTCTTTTTAGAACTCAAAGAAAAGCTAAGAAAGTTGGGTGACAGGATCATTCATGGTCCGATTTTTCATGTAGGTTTCGGAAATGTCTTGTTTGGTCACCTGTGACGTCATTGACCACCTAACTCACTGACGGAATAAAGCTCGTTAACGGAATAAAGCACATGATGCGATGGGTATGTTGGTCAACTCTGACATCAGTGACAATCATCATGGGGCAAAACAAGATAATTGCCGGATAATTGCCTTGCGGCAGGCTCTCAAACCAATCAAGAATGGATGAAGGTAAAGTCAATCCTCAACTCTCTTCTTACTAAATCACCAGCAGCCTCAGAATATAAAGGTCCGGCATGCCTCATTGCACCAACAATTGGGTATGTTGCATAAGAGATGTCAAAGTTGTGTGTGTAAACAGTGAAAACTTGATTGAAGCATAGACTAGGCCTACAGTTCCCGCAAATAAATCGTGGCAAGCGTGGAACACTTGGTACGCACGTAGCAACGCGGTAATGCACGGGCGTATTTATGCAGCTCTGAGATGCAAGCACGTACGCTGTGTCTTACGCTGAACGCTCTATGTGCGTGGCAGGTGTCTAATACGCTGCCACGATTCTTCTGCGGAAACTGTAGTGTCACGGTTCCGTAACGCTATGGATATTTGGTGATTTTAGCGATTAAAATTATACTGTTGTATTCAAAATTGAATTGAAACATTCTATTCAGCAGTGATGGGGGAGTGTTTCTCTTGCTAATGGTACCTTTAAAACTGTAATTTTGTGTTTTTGATAGCAAAAATGAAGTGATTTCTCTTCCCGGTGCAAATTTGGCACGCTTAGTAAAATTTGCCAAAAAATCGGAACATTTTTGGATGTGGCATTTTGAGCCTTTAAATGGCATATAGTTTCATGTTCTTGTTTTTTTTTTTCAGTCAGTATGTTTCTAATTAGTAAATTCATAGGGATAGAATTCCAAACCTGATGAGTTCCGGATGCAGAAGTGTATGGGCGTGATCCCAGTCTGAGACGGGAACTGCACTGGGTCTTGTTGAAGCAGTTTCCAGTTAGTTGTACCTGTAAAATAGTTTGTTCTGGGATAAATCCATGTAGTACTGAGTATTTCTGTAAAGAGAAAGCCACAAACGTTAACTTGTTAATTTAAGACATTCAGGATTTTGTCATTTTTTTTTACGTCCCGGTTGAAAATCGTACTCGCAGAAGTTTTTACAGCTGATTGAAGGGTCACACGCTGTCTTTAGCACCGTTATTGATATTGCGCAGGCGCTTACATTGTGTTGCCTGCGTGAAGTGGTCCCTGTTGACCGGAATTGCTGAGATTACTTGACCTTCACCGCCTGGATTTGGGGGAGTTAGTCTGAGGAGACAATGAAAGATTATAATGCTTTGATGATTGTGAGAAAAGATGTAAGGAAGTTGATAAGGTAACGTTGTGGTCCCTAATTATTTTTAAAAGACAAGCTTCTTAATGACATTTATTATCTAGCTTAGCATTATGTTGCATTATGTTAACAGTCAAGTTACCACGGTGGTTTTTCACCCAGGAAATCTCCAAGGGTAGTGGT
Source organism: Ophioderma brevispina (assembly GCA_023653785.1). Classification (NCBI taxonomy): domain Eukaryota; kingdom Metazoa; phylum Echinodermata; class Ophiuroidea; order Amphilepidida; family Ophiodermatidae; genus Ophioderma; species Ophioderma brevispina. The sequence continues at coordinate 82,677 of JAMKCH010085659.1, forward strand.
CCCCCTCCCCAAGGAAACCACTTTCCAGATGAAAGTTTACAACACAAATGAAGAGTGAAAATCACACTAATCAACAATCAATTTAATGTTATTAATATGCCTGTAAATTAGGGGGAAATCTTTTTTAAACATGCCAAAATGGTCAAAAACGCGAAATGCTACTCAGACCTTGTATTATACCTTTGGGAGCTAGTATGACGTCATAATACTCCATTACTTGGTTTTGCTCATTTTTATTCATTCTATGGGTCTTCTCTTTTCAGGGTGTCAAATGAGTACCAACATGCATATTATTAACGTCAAATTTCGCATATCAGCACACTGTCAAGTTATTAGATACAGTCTTCCGTGGAAAATTAGTAGGAATATCCGCTTTTCATGCGGTTTTCGCTCTTTTGATGTCAATGACTGTTTATATACTCAAGCGTTTTAGTGCTATAATAAGTTTTTGGAGTCAGTAAAATTGCGAGCGGAAATATCAAATTTCCACCGATGTCCAGTACTTTATCTATTCATCAACTTATGACGTGACGTAATTATATAGGCTGGGAATAGTATGATATGACCTGGAAAACAAAATTGCAATAGAATTTTTTCACCACAACTGCATTTCTATAAGGTCCCAGAATGACATACTAAAGTCCAAAAAAATCCAAGTGGTGATTGATGACTACGCCTAATGCATAATCCAAAATGGCCGCCCAATTCATATGCTTTTACATTCATTTTGTTTTATAGTAGATCAAAATAGCTGTTGTGAAGCCCATTTAAAACAAAATAGTTTACATAAATAAGTAACATTATTGCATCATACGATATATAGAAATTACATAACCTGATTGGCGGAAGATAACTAATTTGATAAATTCAAAATGGCACCAGTTTTCAGAGTTTCGGTTTTTTTTTTTTTTGCTGTATTTCGTTCCCATATTCTCTGCAAGTACATTAAATTGTTAAAATCTTTTCATTTATAAGTTGAATTATCTTAACATGTTATTCCTGACGGTATAAAACCTAAATGGCGCTTGCAGAAAGTTACAGCATGCATATGAATTGGCTAGCCTCCTAGTGACGTAGCACGTGGATTGGAAAAAAAAATGTTTGGTGATCGTCAGAGCCCACCGAGATTGCGTGTAAAAAAAATACCGATTAGAAAAGTTCAAAAGTGTAGGTCAGCCCAGTGAGGATGTTCTGTAGAGAAAAATTCTGACACTGATGCAAAAAATATCCGTAGAGCCCCTTGGTTTTTCGGAGATATTTGAGATTATTTTTCATTTACACACATTCTCTATCGGGGCGAATGATAACGTTTTTAATTCTCACAGTGGCGGGGAGGCCACAAGGAAATCAAAATTTTCAGACATCGCATTGGTTTACACGTTAAAAGCTAAATTTTGACGAAAAAAATTTATATGTGGAAATATTGCTTATTCCCAAAACCGTCGGGAGTTGAAACAAAATTTTGGACATGTGCACACTTTTGGTGGATTTAAATTATATCCCTATTATTATACATTCTACTGTTAATACTATGGTAACTATGTCAGGTGAAGTTTAGGCCACACAGCCTGAAGGATGGAAATGGAGTACAGATTTTTTTTATTTTTTTTATTTTTTTTATTTTTTTTAAAGCAATAATTTTTGGGGGCCTGTGCAAAATTTGTGCCAGTGTCTTTTAAAATCCAATATGGCGGCACACCATGTCAAAATCATAATAATCCACTTAAGTATTCAGATCGAGACAAATATTTCTCAGTACTCCGGGTTGTAAGCAAGAGAAAGTGTTGGTAGTGTAATTTTATCATTACATTTTCCACAAAAAATCCTAATAGGCTTCTCAAAAGTCAAATATTTTTGCTCTCGGAATCATTAAAAATGTCTCTTAACACCTCCATTATACCTATTTACGCTAATTGAACATGTGAACACCTAAAATGTTCTGCAGGGTGTTCAAAATCTGTTAATTGAGCACGCTCTGCAAGTGTTACTTTAAACCTCTAGAATGCATTGCAACGCATACGGACATGTCAAGTGTTCTGCAAATTTGCAGTGTAGAGGCTTAATTCCAGTGTCTATCTGCCAGCTTTATGCTTTACACTTATGGGATACAGTATTTGATCACTAGGAAACCATTATTTGGCATCTTATCTGTAATGGAACATTTTCAATTCAAAATTCGGCAGCCAATTACAGCGCCTTTTAAAAAATAGTTAAAAACCATCATTTATATGTGTTTATATAGTTAACATCAACTAATTATTATTAGAAAGGTGTTAATTAAGGTATGGGATAAGTATTTGACCATTTGCATTCTTATCAGGAATTCTGTTCTTTAACAGCAAAAATGTTAAGATGGAGGCCAATGTGGCTGCCTTTTTTACCTTCTTTAAAAACTAAATAAATTACGATAGATCTGGATTGTATTTAGTTGTTTTTTTTAACACACCTTTTTTTTTTTTTTTTTAAGTTTAAATTAAAGTATGAGATGTATGTCTTTGAGCATTTAACTCGTATCTGGTATATTTGTTCTGAACCAAACACTTTAAAATTCAAAATGACGGCCAGTATTTTATGACTAATGACAAATTCGTAGTTTTAAAGGTCTTTAAAACGGAGCAATTGCTTCCATCTGTTGGTACGGCTTGTTAACACCACTTGAAACTGTCAGTATGAGTTCCTACTGGTATAGAGCGCAGAATTATTGCCTCTATCACAACATACTTGATGAGTTATGGTCCTTGAAATGATTTTCAGGCATTTATTGGGTTTGGGTGGCCATATTGGACTTTGGTGGTAATGTTTGCATCAAACTCACGTCAATAACCGGTCCAAAAGATTCCTATTGCTTTAAAACCTGGATCTAGTGCTAAATATGGCCATTTGAATGAATTTGAGATGATAGCGGCCATATTGGATTTCTAGAAATGGCCACTGCACGAAATTTGCACACCCTCCAGAAATTATTAGCTTAGGTCATCATTGACCAAAATCAATCAATAGAACAAGTCTGTACTCAATTTCCCCGTAGTACCCACAATTCCTCCTGACTATTAGGAAAGCCGTGTGCCTTAATTGGCATAGAACATGTGTTCTCTACATTTTGGAAAATGTTTATTAAGAAAAAGTACTATTTGAGTGGTTATATTTGTTCCATAGTTTTCATTTCCTTACTTTATTTTAAAAAAAATTAATGAAAAGTTGTCTACATGTGACAATTTCCTTTTGCTATATTTAACAGTAATTTTGCCATTTGAATTTTGTCATTTTTTGACCAGTTATATTTAGATCGGCACACGGAGAGGAATTCGGTTGTTATTTGTCTGTCATGGTCATCTTTATGAAGTAATGAAGCACATCCACACAATAACATAGTGATCTACACATTAAAACGACACAAAAGATTATTTGCCTTTGGATTCATACTTGTATATTTGTTCATAAAACTACAAAATAATATAAGCAGCTTAAGAAACAGAATCAATGAGATGCCAATAACCCGGGGGTCAATACCGGTCGATGATTGATTCTCATTGCATGTATGCATGCCAGCCTTAAAAGCACGGCGGAATCAAATCAGCATGGGCGTAATTTGAATACTAGTAGAAAAAA